>PVKA01000725.1:0-180542 GCA_004027165.1 Ctenomys sociabilis
TAATTAGTACATTGTACATTGCTAGCTTCTTAGTGGTTATCCATAATACAAGATACAGACAGGATATCCTGTCCGAACACTATTAGTACAAATCCTTCTACTCATTGAATTAAGAGAGAGTAGCTGTTTATCTATCCTAACTGTTCTATAGATACAAATACAAAATGGACCTTCCTTTGTATCCACCCCCAATTTTTTTAGTCCTGTCAGAGATGGGTATTCCATTGGAATCTAAATACTATAGGTGCATGAATTCAGCAAAACAATCCAACACAATCCAGCAGTCCACAATAGTAGTGGGTTATCTACAGAAGTTGTTCACTTGAGCCTTTCACAGCTCCTGATGAGCCATTTAGCTATCTTTATTTTTCATAGGCCCCAAATCTCAAATGACAAAATAACTAAGAAAACAGCTGCTGAAGAGAGATGCAAAGGTAATGTTCCTTGTAAACTCAGCTCAGCCCAGCATTTATTTCTCTAGGTAGCTACCTAGGTCAGTGTTTGTTGAAAGCAGAATTTGTATCAGAATCTCCTGGAAGCTTGAAGAGAACATGGATACTGGACTCCCAGAGTGTCCAAATTAGTCTGCAGTAAAGCCTGAGAAATTATATCTTGCACAGTTCCCAGGGGATGTTCCTAGTCCTATGCCCTCCAATCTTTATTGGAAATCCACTTCCCTGGACAAAAACAAAGCTTGCTCTATGCATGGTAGATTTTCCCCAGATGTTTTCTCAATTGCCAGGACGACCAATGTGCTTACTTCTTCACTTCTTTACCAATAGTAATAATAACAACTACTGCTTCCTTAAGTAGCAAGCACTGAGGACTACACAGCTCACTAAATCTTTCAGGAAGGTGCTATCTTGCTCTCCATTTCACAGATAAGGAATGGAATAGCAAAGTTGCCAAAGGTCACACATGTCAGCTGAGACTCCAACCCATGTCCATTTGGCTTAAAAGTTCTGAATCTTGCTGTCTTTTTTTTTTTTTTTTTGGCAGAACTGGGGATGAAACTCAGGCCCTTGTGCTTGCCAGGCAAACACTTATTCTACAGAGCTATCTCCCCGGCCTCCGAAGTTCTAAATCTTAATGGTCATAATGGGCCTATTTTGTGTTCTGATTTTCACCACCCTAATATTTGGGATATGAGACTGAGCATAGCAAATGGAACAGGCACTATGGGGTGATACCCAAGCACCCTAATAAAGAAGGAAACAACGATTATCTCCTCTCCAAGGCCATTCTGGTTGCTGTCCCTCTGCCTGCTTCACAAAGAACAGCTCTCACAAGGAAAGCCAGTAGTTTCTATTTGCAGGAGAGCATTTGGGCAATTATTCTTGAGGCTGAATTGCAAGATGCTCACTGTGTACTTTTTATTCTATTTACAATCTTATGAGAGTAAAGTAAATGTTTTGTCAAGAAGGTCTTTATGATGTAAATCACGAAAGAACGGGATTTAAATTATGTCAAAAGTTAGAAGCCAGTGTTTGTCATTTTAGTCATTTGTTGCTAAGTGACAGAACATTTCATCGGTAATTTAGTTTCAGAAAATTTCTCCCTTTTTCTGAATTCACACATTGGTAATCCTCAATTACAATTTTGCCTACACATCAGAATAAATACAGATCATATACCTATGAATTTTCATAGGTTTGGGGCCTATGAAAATTTCCAAGATTTTGAGATGCTGTTTGGGCTTTAAGAGCTCTGACATAACCCTTGAAATTGAAATGGCTTTATATGTATGTGTTTGGAATTAAACCCAAAACATCTTTTTGGAAATTGAGGAATTACCATGCTGCACAATTGGTAAAAATTTTACCTCTCTGAAATTTGGGGGTTGAATCTCATGTGCATGCAAAGGAATATAGGAAGTTTTACAAACTCTAACAAATCCTGTGTATGCAGTGTGTGCTTCTGCTCCCTTTGCTGCTCTTCTGAGTTCACAATTCTGTCTAGAGTTTTGCAGGTACACACTGAGGAAACATCTAATGGCACAGAACAGATGCAGTAGATACACTGTCTGTAACTGTTTTCCTGTGGGGTGGAAGGGAGAGTTGTGGACCATGCCCAAAGCGCTAGGGTACAAACTCTAGAAAACCTCATCCAATAAATAACAGTAGTTGTGTAAATGACCTCACAGTGGTCGTGTTGCAGATTCTCAGAGGATTCCCAGCTTCATTGAGCTCCAGTGGCCCATGTCAGTAATCTATTCAACATGTTCTCTAGGATTATTTGCTAAACAAACTATTTAATTGTACCATCATCATCTTCTGCTCTGTTGGGAGCCCAGTTGAAGCACCATGAGGGCATATGTGCTTTTACTTTGGAACTAAAGAGGTGCAAGACACCAAAAGAAGGTACTCTACTATGTATGTGCCCATAATCTGTATAGTGTTAAACTGTGCTACATTTGAATGATTTATTGGCCAAGTCTGCCAATCAGTATTCAAAATAATCCAAATTGGACATACTTTGAATCAAGTAGAAATAGAGTAGTTAAAATTGGACAAGATGCCTGCCCAAATGCTTTAATATCCGATTGCATAATTAAGCAAGAAAAAGGGAAAGGAAATTATTAACAGCTCTATCTTTAAATGCAAGTGCTGTCCAAGGAAGTCATGAAGAAAACTCTTTGTGTTGATCAACTGAAGGCCTGTTCTAGAAGACTTCTATGTTTATTGTTCTGCTTCTGACCATTTTATTCCAAACAAATGGACTTCCTTGTCATTATACCCCACCCTTGCCTAACACAGGGCTCCCATTCTTTGGAACAGTAACTAATTCAGTTCCAGGGAGAATATGAAAAGGGAGGATGTATAATAAGAAAAAACTGAACTGAAAAGTGCCCTAAGTATGGCATATTTCCACTGTGGATTCTGTGGTGGTGGAGAAAGGAGGGCAGAGGATGATGGGGAATATGCAGCATCAATTGACTCTGCCTCCAGGAAATTCCTGAAGTTCAAGTGCCACCCTGGGAAGTGGCACATGCTCTTTCTCACGTTCCTTGGGTTGTGGCTTGGATGAGTCACATGCAGGGGCTGAGGATCTCTAAGTGGGCTGTATTGCTTGTTTTTTAACCTGCTGAGCAGTTTAGTGATTTCAAAACAATCACAAATTTAACCTATGTTGTACCACATGTATTAAGCCAAATACTGTAACTTTTATCTGTGAACTCCACAACACCATTCTTGTCCTGTGTTTTAGAGGTAATGTCAAAATTCATGATGGCAAAAGCCCATAACGACTTTTCAAAATGTCTAGAGAAATTACAATTTTGTGAGTCATAATTTCTAGGCATAAACTTACAAATATGTTTTATGTTGTGATTTTTATTTAAAGCACTTATGCAATCATACATCTTCCTTTAAATTGGTGGAAAAAAATATATATATATATATTTTAGGGAAGGGTCTACATGGTGTTCAGGGGCTCACTATTAGATCAGACTCATAGTGATCCACCTGTTTACAGCATTCCAAGTGCTGGGATTACAGGCGCGCGCCACCATGCCCAGTCTAAATTGCTGTCTCAGCATGCCCCAGGGGGGGCTGGCAGGGCAGGTCTGGGAATTGAAGGCCTGGCCCTTGCATCTGCTTGCAGGCACTTTAATTCCCTGAGCTATTTGGCTGGCTCTTTCATATTTTGTGATAATAAAATATTTACTGAGAAATCTAAAAAGACAGTGATAAGTTTTATGAGACAGGGTATAGTCAGAATATATCAGGAATAAAATCTTAGACTTTTGCTTTTATTTGTGCCTTTATAAAAGATTGTTCTGAGAATAGAGAATTTCATTTGGGGAACCAAGTACATATACAGTTCTGTCCATAGCAGAGTTAAAATACTGACTCAGAGCATTCATTTGAAAAAGCCTACAGAACTTTTGCATGTTGCAAATACTTTTATATTCTTTCACATTACACTCAGGATTTCTCTTCAAAGCAAAAACCTAACTTTGCATAGACCGTGGCCATTTTTTCACATCTTGAACTAATCCATTCCTTCACAATAGTTGCTCTCACTCCTGAGTGCATGATATTTCTGACCATCTTTAATTTACCCCAAAGATTTTCAGCAGAGACAGAAAGTCATTTCCTTTAACTTAAAACATAAATGAGTGAAATATTGACTTCTAAGATGAGCATATAAGGAATGGCCTAAATTTTGTTTAATTTCTGTCTTTCTTTCCATGGAAGTATTGTTTCCACAGTGTTCTTTTTTTCCACAATTTCAGTAATCCTTACCCTCCTCATTTTCATATGATTTTATGATACATAAAGAAATCAATTTGAAACACTGACTTGCTATGCTAAAACATATTTGGATATAATTTTTAAAATCTTATGTGTCTATTTTAAGATTTTAAAAATCTTTAATATGTGTCTATTTTACTTTTCTCTTTTATGTGTCAAATAGCCACATGCCCATTCCCTCTATTACATATTTCTTTCTTCTGAAATATGCAATAAATGTTTATTCAGTAAATGTGAAGACTTCATTTAGACAATGATTTTCTAGCTTACCCATAAAAAAGCTTAAATAGCAAGAAAGTAGCATGATAGCAGGTTTTGGTCATCCACATAGTCCTATTTTTAAGCACCCTTGCTTCTTCCTATGATATCTTTTTTCCTCTACGATAATATTTTTATGCTTAATAACATAAAGACTACCTTGGGGCTGGGGTGTTGGGGAATGAGGCTAGATGAAAGAGACAGGAGGATTGAGTGTTTTAGAATCATTACAAATGTTAGCATGTAGAATCATGGGCCCCACCTAGCAATTCTGATTTAGCAGTTCTATGACACAACCTGAGGCTGTTTCTCACAAGTTCCCATGATGCTCTTGTTGCTGACCTATAGACCTTTAAGTAATACTTTTCCTGGGACAGAGCAATGAGAAATTGAAGTCAAAGGTTCCAAGATCTGGTATTGTCACAATACTTCCCCTTTTTTCCCTCATTCTGCCAATTCACTTGTCTCTGTGATTTTGTAAAAGTCCCTTAACTTCTTTTTATTTATTTATTTATCTTTATTTTGTTTTACTTTATTTTATTGGTGGAACCAGAGATTGAACTCAGGCCCTTGAGCTTGCCAGGGAAGCACTTATTCCACTGAGCCATCTCCCTGGCCCCAAGTCCCTTATCTTCTTAAATCTCACTTATCTCAGCTAAAAGTTAGGAATATTGTTCTAGACCTGAGAGCTTTCAAACCATACATGAGGCATTGTTGAATGGCAAGCTCCTTCAAGAGGACAGAAGGGAAGATGGGAAGTGGAACCAAAAGAGCTCTCTCCGAAGCTTCCAATCCTGATGCCCAATTTAACAATTTCATTATGAATCGCATCACTTTTGAGTGTGGTTTTATTTCAAAAAGAAGATTTTATAAAGACATAAACAGATAAAGAAAAATTGCAGATCTGAAAAGGAGTCCTTGGTTTGAAAATGTACAAACCTGAAGATATTCAATTAAGTGTACAGTTGCAGAATTTCTCTGGTCCTCCCTCAGCATACCTAGTGTGCTACAAGAGTAGCAGCAAAGGCACGATTTCTGCTCACAAATGTGAAATGTGACCCCTTTGCCAGGAGGCCCTTAGCATGATGTGTTTCGCAATAACCAGACTGCTGGGAGTAGATGGCAACAGTGAGCCTTTCTCTGCAGAATCATGTCTGATTCATTAAAAACTCCAGCTTTCTCCAAATGATATTAATTGCCTTCTGCTGCTGAATTTTTTCAGAACATAATTCTTAATTATATCTCCAACCATTGTACAATTTGACCATTTTGGAACTAAAAAACCAATTCTATGGAATTTCATTTAAAAGGATTGATTCCAACTATTGCTACATTATTTGTTTGTCTATTTTCTACACCATTCTAATCTTTGCATAGTGATAGCATTTCATTATAATAAGCTTTCATTTTAATAAGACTGTATATATATTGCACATGCAATTGTAAGACTTTGAATTGTACATTGTCTTTGTATTAATTGAAAGCTATTAATCTATGCAGGGTTAGGATACGTTAACCAGATTGTAATGTTCTTTAAATCCAGATTGTAATGTGATTTAAATCTTTTAAATCATCTCATACTGTAACAGTGCATTTCTACTATCTTGAAATAAATGAATTCCATTTATGTGATGGAAAATTTTATGGTAAAAGTATTACTTGCAATGTAAATTTTTCTGTCAGATTATCAAGGACATTTTATTCTAATTAGAAATTTGACTTATATCAACCATTTTTAATAGTAACACAGGAAAATGAAGTGTGATTGTTTTCAACATCTAGTCATTTGTTTATTCAGCAAGCATTTAAGAAAATATTTTATGTTCTCAGCACAGGGGAAGTATTCAAGATATGAAAATAATTAAGAATGGGTCTTTGCCTGAAGACAGTTCCTAATCCAAGTCATAGTTAGGGAGCCGTTCTGCTGAGAATTAAGGTGTGAACCACAGTGGCTCTGACAAGAATTAGGGTGGCTGTTGTAGCTAATTGATAAGAGAGAGCATACTTTAGACTTCTATGGGTACTGGAATGGTCATTCTCAGGGGAAGGAACCTATCATCCCAAAAATCAATGACCAAAGAAGAGCTATAAGTTTGAGTGTAATACCACAGTTGTGAACAGCTAAAGTATGGGATTTAGCACAAGGAGCAGTGAGTGGCAATAAGATTGTAGCTTGAGGAGTGAAGGCATAGTAAGTTTTACCCACAAAGGAGCAATCCCTAACAGCTAGGTCCTTATTCCTTAAGGAAAGCAAGTTAACTCAGGGCTCAAATCTAGACTCTGAAATCAGCTCAAGTAGAGTTTGGGGGTATAAACCACCACCGGAACATCCCAGCCCAAATAGCTAAGGTTAAAGGTGATTGCTCTTAGGAAAGGCAGCAGCCCAAAGCAGCTCAGCTCATGCCCAACAGATATTGGGATCACATTGGTATAACAGATGGCAAACTCTGAATGTGGCATATGGTACAAAGAAGTGGTCATAAATATTTGCTAACAGTGCTGCTTTTTTATTATAAAACTTAGGAAATGAAGGTGCCGGGGAGATGGTTCAGTGGAATAAGCAGTTCGCTGGCAAGCACAAGGGCCTGAGTTCAATCCCTGGTTCCACAAAAAAAAAAAAAAAAAAAAAAAAAAAAAAAAAAAAAAAAAAAAAAAAAAAAAAAAAAAAAAAAAAAAAAAAAAAAAAAAAAAAAAAAAAAAAAAAAAAAAAAAAAAAAAAAAAAAAAAAAAAGACTTACTAAATGATATAATACAGGAGTCCTTCCGATGATGAAGTCTGGACCTCTAATATTTGGTTGGACAGTATTTATTGATCCAAGATTAGACACAGTCATTACCTTCTGAATGGTAGTTGTAAAGAATGAGGACCAGGCAAATAATGAGGATAACTTGCTGTAACTGTCCTGTCACTTTCTAGATATATCACCTTTCTATACCACAGTGTCCATATATGTTCAGTATAGACAAGAATACCAATCTAAAAGTTTTTTTAGAAGAATAGAGGCAGGGCTGGGGAAATAGCTCAATGGTATAAGCACATGCCTAGCAAATGCAAGGTCCTGAGTTCAATCCCTGCTACTAGAAAATAAATGAAGAAGAAAGGGCCAGGGAGATGGCCCAGTGGAATAAGCACGTCCCTGACAAGTGCAAAGGCCTGAGTTTGATCCCTAGTTCCACTAAAAATTAAAATAAATAGAATAAAAAATAAGGCTTTGATATTTAAAAAAAAAGAACAAAAATAAAACAACAGAAGTGCATGACTACTGGCATATAATGAGTGTTTATGTAAATCTTACAACATGTCTTATAGTGAACAACCAGCTCTTAGTGAACTCCAGAACAGGTTTAAGGATAGCTCATTGTTTCCAATCTGGAAACATTGTTCTTGCAGCCTACTAGATATCAGCATCCACAGCCACTAAATTTCAAAGCAGCAAAAGGCTCGCAAAGCCATGTTAAAAACCCTAAATTCCCATTTTTATTACTTGTATGACATTCACTTAGAAGACATCCTTTTTGAGGCAAGGGAAAGAGTAATTACTGCAGATAGCACTCACTATGGTTTTTACACATTTGCAAAAATGAAGGTGAGGAAAATGTATCACTCCTGTGCAGAAGCAGCATAAGGAAAATGACTTGAGAAATCTACTAGAAAGAAATATGGTTCTGAAACAAGAGTCAGAAGAAACCCCAGAAGGCTTCAGAAGGAGGTAGAGAAATCCTGATAAACCTGGTGTTCACACCAGTTACTAGAGTGGCAGCAGCCAAATTCATCTCACAGCCCTTCCACACACACTGTCGCTGAGGGAGCTGCTGCTGCTAAATAGCCTGGGGAACTGGTTTGGGCGGCAGAAGGAATTGCCATAGTCTGAAAATTCTTGTTATGAGGCTGAGTGGGAATAGGGAAAGGATAGTGCCCCTATCACTTCTAACCTTGATATTGGAATTTGATTCCATAAAACTCCCATGTTTTACAAATCCCCCTATTTCCACTCTGCGCAGCAAGAGCTCTTGGGAAGTCCAGGAAGATTTATCTGTCTTCCTTTCCAAGAGTAACCCTCACTTAATCTCTAGAGATGAAAGGGGTCTTGGCTCTGACCTTTGCAAAGCCCTTGGCTGCTCACTCAGCAGTATGGAATGCTGTTGTTGCCTCAGAATAAGAATTCAATTTTCACAGTTTGGGGTATGTAGGAGCTGATTTTTCCTACCTCCTATTCTCTGGGGATGCCGAACCTGTTTATTTAGAATTTTAGGCTATACTTGATTCATTACTGCTACAGAAATGAATAATTTCTTTCCTTGCCTATCACTATGTTCATGGTTGAGGCCCCAGCAATAAAAGACAGAGTAACAGGAGAAAAGCACATGTAAATGTATCTGATATATTTTACATGGTTTGAGAGACTTCAGAAATGAAGAGTCAAACAGGGAGGAAATTATACATTGTTGTGTTTGTTTCATGAAGAATGAACAGTCAGGCTAAAGTATTACTGTACATATGGAATATGATCAGATGGTAATAAACAGGAGAATGTTATGAGGCTTATTTGTTCAGATTGTTCTCTGTGTCTCTGTGTCTTCAAAAATAAGAACATATCTTTTACCTCTAGCATAAGGAGGGCACTTCTGGGATGAGGACATGATGGTCTACCTTAGGGGATGTTGTTTTACACCGTGCATTCTAGTAGAAGGGGGACATGGAAGATGAGAGGGACCTTCCTGCCTCTGCTGCAACCTTAAATGCCAAGGTGCCATATTTTCTTTTTTAAAAATATTTATTTATTTGTTTGGCACACAGCATGCAGTGCTGGGGATCAAACTTAGGTCCTTATACTTGCCAGGTGGACTCTCAAACCACCGAGCTATCTCCCCAGCTATATTTTCAAGTAGCATATCACACACTTCATCACTACCTTAGCCAGCTAACTTGTGTCAATGCTCTTTTTCTTGTCTTTATTTTGGAGAGTCACCCATACTTATCAGTTTATTTAGAAATTTGACCTCTTTTCTGCTAAGCTTAGATGCCTAATTTCTTTAGCCTGCACAACTCTTTACCCTTGTCTTTCAGATCTTCATTAGTAGATTAAAATATCCTTTGAGTCCAAAACAGAAAATATTTGTGATTTCATCCTTTTTAATTGTACTCACAATAACATTTGAGACTTGCTGAGTCAAAGAATTTGATGACAACTTTCTTCATCCCTCTCATATCTTATCAGTCATCAAGGCTTTAGCTCTCAAAAAGCTTTTAGCTCTTTCAGTGGTTTTTGTATCTACTTAGGATGGGCTAACTGTTCTATCCACACTCCTTCAAATATATGATTATAAAATGTCTTTAGTGAATGAACAGTGTATTTTGTATGAGACACTTTTCTCATGCAAATAGACCAAGGTATATCTATGTTGGTCCGTGTTGGGCATGTACAGATATTCAAAAACCCAAACATGGCTGTTTCATCTTCATTAACTAATTTCCAAGGTTGCCTTTCTGAAGATACTTGGTGAGCCCAAAGTGGAGAGAGCTGGAGACCTGCACATGGAATGTAATTGTCATCCCTGGCCTCACCTTCCCCTGGCTAGTAATCCAATCTGTAACCATTTGTCACTGCAGAGAGGCTGAGAAATGAAGTCGGACTAGTTACCTACAAAGAAGCAGAGAAAGTTTTTAAGAGCATTTAGCAGCCACTGCCAGGTTATTTATGCCCTGCCCTCTATTCACCCTGCCCCTGCAGTGCTTCTCTACTTGATTATGGCCTTGACCTCTTATCTCTTACCCAGAGCCTCAGACCCCTTTAAATTACTCTGCTACACTTATGCCTGGGATAGGTCTTTGAGATATGACTTAATCCTCCATAGCTTTAAGACTGAAAGGTCAAACTGCTTGGATGAATATGTGATGCCTGGTCAATTCTGTAGCTCTTTCTGCCTCCCCAAACCCTTTATTCAAACCATAGGGGAATTACTGTAGCTCTCTTTACTGACTCACAATAGTAGCAGCAAGCAGCAATGTGAAATCCTACCCCACTGTGAATTATATAACTCACTCATTTCTCACAATAAACTTATCAGTTGGGCAATAATATTGTTGCCAGTTCATAAAGGTAGAAATAGAAGTTCAATGATTTGCCTGTGGTCCGTCAGTTAATAAGCAATATAGCTTGAGTGTGACCAAAATGGTAAGGATTCTGGAGACATAATAATTGTTTTCCCAATGTTTCCGCATGTGTCATTTCATCTTTTTAGAACTCCTACCTCTTTATCAAAATACTACTCAAATTCTTAAGAAACAACTCAAGCATGATTTCTTTCAGCATGCTGTCTTTAGCCATAGCCTATATAGTTTAGTTTCTACTCATCTATGTCCTCAGTACATTCCTGTCTGTCTCTGCATTCCCAACACCAGAAAACCTCTAGAAAAGTATCACTCAATAGAAACATAAGTAGTGACGGTTTTCGAAAGTGAACTAAGTGAACTTGAATTTAAGAAAATATTTTAATTAATTCAATATATTATCTCAATATGCAATTTATGAAAATCTATTAATGCAATATTTTACACTTGTTCTATATGATCATTTGAAATTTAGTATGTTCTTTACAATTGTACCCCTTCTCAATTTGGACGCTATATTTTCATGGGAAATATTTTAATGTGCATTTAGAATTCATAAAATTATAGCAGAGAAAATTAAAATCACATATTCAAATTGTTCAAAACATGCTGAACTTTTTAAGTAACTGGGACATATATAATTTGTTTAGGTTTGTTTTCAATTTAAATAGGATAGAGTGATTGATTTCAGGTGCTTGGTGGCTACCTACATTTAGAGGCTATTGAACTAAAGAGAGTAGCACAGTTCTAAAACATAGTAGGCTTTGAATTAATACTGCTGAAGAAATTAATCAATGATAATTCTAAAGTGTTTCAATGGTTATTCAGAACTGATAATTCTCCACCTAGTCCATGTCTCACCCTCCACAGGGTGAAATTTTGCATCCTTGAATGATTTTTCTTATTTCCTTTTGGACTAAGATCATTTTTTCAATTATTTATTTATTTATTTATTAAATACAAGATCTCACTATGCAGCTTGGACTCCTAATGATCCTCCTGTCTCAGTCTCCCCAGCATTGGGATCACAGGTGTGCACCACCATGCCCAGTTTCAGTAGCAAGCATGGTATGCAGGGCCAGGCATCAAACCCAGATCCTTGTGCTTGCTAGGTAAGCACTTAGATCATCGAGCTATCTTCCCAGTGCCTTAAAATAATTTTAGGAATTAAAATCTTACTTTGAACTCAACACTTCAATAGTGTTCCAGTAGTACCAACAACCCCTTTCTGTACTTTTAAAAATCTCTAATATGTAAAGCTCATGCAAATATTTTAGGTTGCTAGAATATTGTCCAAGAAGGATTTTATGATAGTAGAAGAAATGCTCACCTGCCTTCTACTTTTCACAATGGAAAGTCCTCAGATAAAGTTCCATCTGGAAGGGCTGCATTTAGGTTATTTCTCAACTCTCCACCCCTGAGTCAAATATAGGTTGGCATATGAGCAGCAGTGTCTCTTGGCTAATCAAGAGTGTCTCCTTTTGCTGTGCTCAGTGTTGGAGAAATGGAGAAAGTCAGCTGGGTTTGGAGATTAGGTGACAGACTCAGAAGCATACCTTTTGATGCCTCATAAATCATTTCTTGCTTATAAAAGCACATGCTAAGACACCCATAAAATCTCCAAATCAATGATGTTTTATCTTGCTTTCAAAATCTTAGTGGGACAAGGTGTTTATGGCTTTCTGAGTCCATAAGAATGATGAATCCTGATTATGTATGTTTAAACTGATTTGAAATGCAGTGGAGAAAGCACACAGTGAGCATTGATAAGCATCTTTTAGACAGCAGAGAACATATTGATGGAGGGATAAGTGCTTTTGCATCACTGATGTGGGATGGTTCAGATTGAAAATGTCTCCCAAAGATCTTATCTGCTCATAGATGGGGCTTTGGGAAGATGGATGAATAGTGAGAATAATGCAACTGAGTCACTATTGGAAATGTGGTCTGGTTGGAAGAGGCATAGCTTGGGCACATGGCCCGGAGGGATGTTTCTCTCCCTGGCTCCTCCCTTCGGGCTGCTACACTGTGAGCAGCTTTTCCTCCACTATGTCCCTCTGTCGTGCTGATTCTTCCCTGAAGCTATCAGCCCATGGGCTGTAGATGTAACTGTGGACCAGAGAAAACTTTGCCTTTGAGTTGTGGGTGTTGAGTACCATGTCTCAGTGATGAGAAAAGTAACTTAGATATAGTACACATTGAGATGCAAGTGGTAATTATTCAGTGCAAATTTTTCTTCTCTGTATTCATTTGTTTTAGAAAACCTATTTTTGAATACTCAATTCTTGAGTTTTCCATCCTACTCCAGTGTTTGTTTTGGGGATCCAATTTGTATACAAAGTGGATACAAAAAATATCATAAACTGATTTCTGTGTTCTGTTTCTGATTAGCAATCACCAAAAAGTTTTGTATTATTATATCATCATCCTACAATAAGTTCTTCACTCTTAGTCTTTTGAACCACACATCCTCATTCAGGGCCTGACTTCTCAATGAAAATGTAACAGCCATGAAGACCATTACCATGTCTGTCCCATTCACTTGTATATTCTCAGGTTCTAACACCATGACTAGAATCTTAATAGCTCTCTAGTACAATCTGGTCTTTACCTGTTTATACCGTGACGAGTACTTGCTTGTATTCTGCTGCCATTTGTATAGTCATGCCAAATATAGCTCATAATGATATTACAGTTGATAATTCTATTGTCATGCTCACAATTCTTTCACCTCCTGCATTGTTCGGCCTGACTGACAATGCCCTCTACTATTTATAAAACTGGCCTTTTAGGGAGTGAACTTGTCACTGCCATTTTATGTGATGCTTTTATGATGTTGAAGACTATTTCCTGTTCTAATGCTGTGTTCTCACATGGCATACTTACATTTATTTATGCTTGTGTCCCAAGGCAAGTAGTTAATCTTTAAAATAGTTTAAAATGTGAAAGACAATAAATATTGGCTTTTGATTTATAATTTATCTCTGTAAGGAATATAGAGACCAGGTGTAAAAAGAAGGGGCATAGTGAAGCTGGGTTCTGTTCCAGTACTAATGTGAACCCAGTACAAGTTGCTTTGTTTTCTCAAACCTTAATTTTCTCTTCTAGACAATAAAACATGAACCAAAGAAGGGAAAGAAAACCAGTCAACAACTCTCATTTTTGTCTTTTTTTTGCCCATGGGAGCTATAGCTAATCAATCAGCACAGTATCAAGATAATGCTCCATGAAGCTGCCACCTACTAAGGAGTTAGCACATGGTGAATCCTCTGTCATCTTAACTATATGGTCTTTAAAATATTCTCCACCTTTAAAATTCTACTGTCAATAGACAGTATAAATTGATTGAACTCAAAAGTCCATAAAGTCATCCATCATCATTAAGAGACAATCTGAGAAAAAAATAATGAAAATGAATAACCACTTTACCCCTTCTCAGAGACTTCATGAATAATTCTGCAGATTTTGAAGTAAAAATTCACTGTATGAATAGTGTTTTATGGGTGTTTTGCAGTGTGCAAACTGCACAGCTGCTTTTATAAATTCATGTCTAAATAGCTATACTTTAATTCCGTTATTTATAATTTATTTAATTTAACATATGATTTCTAGAAGATTCATGATGCAAAAAAATCTCTACAGGAGAAAATTTGATCATTCATGTTTTGATTATAATAGAATCTTTTAAAAACTACTTTTATGTAAGCAGAAATATATGTACTTGCAGGACATTAGCTTTCATATATAAAAATATTAACAAAAATTTAAATCACCAATGATTAGAAAAAGACTATACTTAGACCATCTTCTGATGCAAGCATATGTTCATTCATTTATTTCATGAGTTCCTATTGCTATTCTAAGCACTGTGGGAGATACAAGAGCTACATCAATAAACAAGACAGGTTTCATGTCTTCTTCAATGTGTAATCTAGTAGGTAGAGGAAAGAAGTTGAGTAAGCAACTATGATACGCTAAGAGTAGAATGATGGTAGTGCTATAGGAACACACAAAGATGGCATGGTGGGAGGTGAAACACCTATCCATGAATATGTCGCACCTGCTGAAACTGGAAAGAAATAGGAGTAGACAGGTGAAATTTGGAATTTTCCAGAAGGATCTCAGCAAGGCAGTAGTATGTGCAAAGGCCTGGAGATGAAAAAGTCCATGGAAGTTCAAAGAATCGAAAGAACTCAGAAAACTAAAGGTGAGTGCATGGCTTTAAAACACTACAGTCAGCCCTTCATATCTGCAGGTTCTGCATGCACAGATTCAACCACCTGCAGATCAAAAATATCTTTTTAAAAATGTGGCTCTGTTACTTTTTTCTCATTGCTGAGACAAATACCTGACTAAGGATGGAAAGCTTTATTTAGCTCACAGTTACTGGAGGTTTTAGTCTATACTCAGCTGGCTCCAAGGCAGAGTGGCAAAGGGCAGAGAGCAGCCTTTCATAGCAGAGGCAAAGAACAAGAGAGCAAAGGAGGAACAGCAGCTCTGGCATCTAGCTAGCTTCTCTCCCTTCCTTACATTGTGATGGAAATTACCTCCCCCAGGGCAGGTGCAGCATCCACACCCACAATAATCAATTTCAAACTCCAAAAGCTGCTCCATGACTGAATGACGCTTCCCCGGGACAACTAGACACAAACCATTACAAATGCATCTGTGCATTTTTAGAAAAGCTCACATTTAGAGACTTTCCTTCCTTATCATTATTCCCTGAACAATATAGTATAGCAACTTTTTGCTTAGCATTTACTTCTTACTAGTTGCAATCAGTAATCTAGAAGTAATTTCAAGTATATGAGAGGACATGTGCAGATTGGATATGCATACCATTATATTTTATATGGGTGACTTACATATCCATGAATCTTGTCATCCACAGGCAATCCTGGAACGACTAGTGAAATATAGAATCAATACTATTGTTGCTGATTGGTTTTGGTAGATGCCTTAGAGGGATGATGCAAGTCCGCTGTCTTATTTGGACAGTCATGTCATGAAGCTCAAGCGCTGCAGGAAGAGTAGGTGTAGTTGCTAGTAGTCACATAAGTTTGCTGAAAGGTTAACAGAGGGTTCTCTCCTTGAGGTGGAAGCAGTAGTTAAATGCAGAGTGATGGAATGTGCCTTGGAATCTGAGATTACACAAGAATGACAATTCGAAATAGCTGCTTTGGGACATTAAAGAAAGTGTAAACTACAGGAGCAAGGGACAGTCTGCAGTCATTTCCACTTTGGTGGCAGCTTTGAGTCCGTGTCACCGCTTCCCAGTTTGTAACTACTGTCTCAATAGCTCCCTTGTACTTTTTATTTCTGCCTCTGTGCCTCCTCTTGTCTTGCCCTCCAATTTAAAGCTTTCTTAATTTCTTCAAATTACATGTGCACTAATTGCCATCAAACCTGCTGAGAAAAGAGACTGCAAAAGTAACTGTTGATCTTGGTACATGGCCTTGCTTATTTTTAATCCAAGGCCACAAAGATGCCTTGCAGAAAAGGCTGGGCTTTGAATAGAGAATGGTTTTCAATTATCTTGTCAAGTGAAGGACATGTAGCTAATCCAAACAGATATTATAAGCCAAAAAAGTCTACCTTGAGATTTTAACCCTCAGGATAGATTTTCGACTTAGTCAAAAGAACCTAATAATTATTCAATCTCCTCTTAAATTGTTTAGTTTTCCATGAAAACAGTTTCACCTTTTAGCTCGTTGCCTATGCATTAAATTAAGAAAGATACTTTCAAAAGAGTTATTCATCATGTACATGAATCTCTTACACACTACAGTTGCCCAGCTTTTTCAAACTGCTTCATATTCAGAGGATCTAATCTTTTTTTTTTTTTTTTTTTTCGGAACCAGGGATTGAACTCAGGCCACTGTGCTTGCCAAGGAATCGCTTATTCCACTGAGCCATCTCCCCATCCACTAAGGTTTAATTCTTCTACTTCTTTTTTTTTCCTTTTTTACAGTACCAGGGATTGAACTCAGAACCCTGTGCTTGCCAGGCAAGTGCATATTCTACGGAGCTATCTTCCTGGCCCTCAGAGGACCTAATGTTTATCCTCATATCATTCTTGTAAAGGAAACAAACCTTTGTCCATGTTGAGACTGTGCCTGTCGTAGTTGTTGCTGTCAGCGCTGGGCATCTGTTGAGTACTTGTTATTGGTAGAATGTATGTGTGGACAATGAAAGATGATCATCCTACCAGCACACTTAGGATAGTGAACAGAACTGCTTTTAAGTCATAAAATTGGAGTGGGGGGAAGTGGTTAAAACAATCATAAACTAGCTGGGTTGTTGTAATGAGAATGTGGCACTCTCTTATCTAGTTATGTAACAGCATAACAAGGTTACCAGCTCCTTGACTCCTGTTATTAACCTTCTTTGGTGTTCTACAGTGTCTTGAATTCTTTCAGAACTAATCAGCTCATTAATGTGTTTAGCTATTTATGTCACAACTCTTTATTGAAAAGAAATCACCTTGTCCCAGCTGGAAAACTGGAAGCTGGAGACAGAGCAGTAAAACTGGCAGCTCCACCTAGAGTAGATAGAGCTTTCCTTTGTAGAGTTCTTGCTCTGCTTTTCTTCAAAAGGAAAGGCCAGTGAGTATAATCTGCCATATTTCTTTAAAGTGCTCTATTTTAGATTTTTAAACAGTTCTTAATCTGTGATTTGTGACTCTAAAATGTAAAATTTTGTTACTCATACTCTTGCTTTTTTATGTCTCTGTTCTCCTTACACATGAATGGAAAATCTTAGGAGAATTTTTTTTTTCTTGGCATGGGAAGGTGTGCAGTCACTGTAAATGGAAATTGTATTAAATGAGGTTGGGTATAGCTCCGTGGAAGACCACTTAGTTAGTGGGCATATCTTTGGTTCAATCCTTAGCACCTGAAAAACAATAAAAAATAATTTTACATTAAACATAAGCTATGAAATATATGTAGGCTGTACATATGAAATATATGTAGACTGAAAAGGAGAATTTAAAGGAAATTTCAGAAGGCTTGTCAGAGAGCTCAGCAGATTAAAGCAACTGAATAGGCAGGCACAAGGGTTGGATTAGATCCCTGCCCTGCCGTGAGGGTCCTGCCCCCAGGGTACCCTGAGAGGGGAACTGAGACTGGGAATGGTGGTGCACACCTGTAATCCCAGTGCTTGAGAGGCTGAAAAACAGGAGGATAACTACAAATCCGACCTGTGTAGTGAGACCCTGTAGGCCACATTCTAAATACATTTAAAAAAATAATAAGGTAAATTTTAAGACTTGGTGAATTTCATTTTGTATTGCTACTAGCTGCAGAAACTTTGGTCCTCATTTGCAGAGAGGAAGCTATCAGACAAACCACAGAAGATACAGCAACAGTTACTTATATTTCCCCTTGAAGAAAAGAAAGACCTTTCTCTTTCAAGAAGCTCTTCTAGGATCTTTTTCTTGACAGTGTCCTAGTTCTTATCTCAGCTCCACACAGACTGACAAAATGTTTTCCTTGAAGGGTGTTTTGTTATGGGCCCTCTGTTTCGTTTCCTTTCCGCAGCAAATAGAATGGAAGGTGTTTACTCCCCATGGTGAGAGGGCACCTGGGTGCACAAACAGCAGTGTAAACCTCTGCATTTTTTGTTTGTCAATCCCTGAATGGAAGGACCAGGTGCAGTGATCAGTTCCCTGTGTGCAGTGAATCCCAGGGGGGAAGGGATGGCATGTCACAGAACTTTTTTGTTACTTGGAGAGAAAGGGTGGGACAAAAGGCCACCTCAGCAACTGCTGAGAAAACGTAGTGGCTCAGTCAGGACTTTTTCCCCTGTTACTAATGGTGCGAGCTTTATGCGTCCTGAGTTTCCCAGGACAGTTCTCCATTTATGCCCATTGCTTTTTGTGTGGTTTTAAACAGCATCCTCAATGCTTTCAAAAGTTTTCAGGTGTAGACAGGAAGATGTAGGCACACCTCATTTACATCAGCCAAAGCAGAAAATTAGGAGCATCCAGGATGGCCAGTGCTTAGTGTATCTCTTGTCATGGGAGAACTTGGAATTTTGGAAAAATTAAACTGACCATGAGATATATACAGATGACCTGTTCCTTCCATTCAGGGATTGACAAGCACAGAAAACCCAGAGATTTAAACAGTTGTTTGTGCACCCAAGTGCCTTCTCGCCATGGGGAGTAAACACCTTCAGTTCTATTTGCTGTGGAAAGGAAACACAGCAGTTGATTTAAAATGTAGCTCCATTTACTGAATACATACTTGTGCTCAGCACTTTCCAGGTGCTGCCAGCCAAGAGACAGAGGTTCTCTCTTCTAGCATTTACCTTACACAAGCAAGGCATCTTGAAACATAATGTCTTTCCTTAATATTGGTCCAATCCTGCCCATGTCTTTACAAATGAAGCAAATTTGTCATATTCCACTTCTGGGTCTTTTCTGGAACTTGAATTGCAATATATCATGTTTTAATTAATAGAACATCGTGTTACAAAACTGTTGAATCAAATATTTTCCCTAAGTATCTAATGTGTTGTCAGTGAAAATTTTGATGTCTACACTTGAGCGACAAAAGAGATGAGGAAAATAGTGGTAAAATGTTTTTAATGAATGATGATAAATGTTTGCGTATTTTCATGGATTTCCACAATCCAGTGTCTTACACAGTATAGTCTTTACAAGCCATCCATTCACAGGTGCAAACCAATTTACCTTACTTCCCACACTTTGATAAGAAACCTTATTGCTATGATGAACAGTCATGTTGAGCAAACTACAACAACTTTTAGTTTTTGTAGATTTCTAACATGATTAAAACAATATACTATAAATAATAGAAACTCATAGAAGAGTTGACCCTGAGGCTAGATTTTGGAGTTAGAAATCAGTGCAGAAAAGATAACCTATTCTAGATACGTTAATCAGAGAGGGATTTAGTGCAGAGAATTAGATACATCCCAATTAAGGCTGAAGAAGCAAGACTTTAGACTTGGTTTCCAGGATAAATTTTTTAAAATATATAAAAACACCCATTAGGAAACAACCATCTCTGAAATACCATTAAAGAAATGAGGTCAACAACATACTCTGTTATTTAAGAACCAGGAAGTTGAAATCTACAAGCTACTCTGGTAGTTGCTGTTGGGAGCTGCCTTTCTCCAGCTAAGGACCAGAGGAAGGATTTGGGAACTCTGAACTGGGAAATCACACGTGTGTTTCTATGCCAGTCTCACCAACAGAAACAGCACAAAGAGCAAGCAAGATGGCCTATTCCTCATTTCCACCTTCCAAGTCTCTTACAATTATGCCTGTTTAATGTAGTGGTGCTGGATTTATGAAATAAAAATAATGCATGCAACATGACAATAGTAAAAATAGGATTGTATATCTGAAATTCAGAATTAAGTGGATACTTCCTATTTCACCAGACAACCATAATTTGCTGTAACTTCCTCCAGAATTTCAGCTATACAGAAATCTGTCACATATGGTTTTTAATTTCCACCCAACCTGTCCAGCTAGCAACAGAGTGAGTGGGCTTGAGAGAGCCGATTGATAGTATTCCCCAATGTAGGTATCTTACCAAGAATGGTTTAAAATTTTCTCATAGACACTTTTGCTACCATCTGAATAATTTCACTTTGCATTTTTATAGCTTCTGAAAACCTACCAATCTGGGATTCACACAGTTTCACTCCTCCTTTTAAAATGGTAAAATCTCTTAGAATGTGAAAGCTGTCAGTCCACACCATGGGAATAGGGATTTCCATGAAAGTAGGAGTAAAGGATGACTAGAATATGAGGACCTTGGTATGTGCAAAAGACTGGTACCAAAATGGAAGGCCTAAATTTGAACCTTTTTTTGTTTACTCTTTCATATTGGCCTGATTGCAGAACTCAAAAGACAGAATGTTTCCTTCTGATACTTTCTCCCTTTTGTACCTCAAAAGATACATGCTTTCCAAATCACATAACAGGAGGCAATGCCAGCAGAAAGACATGGATCATCCATGTTACATTCCACATAGCCATATCTCCATATGCTGCCCTGAGACATTTATAACAATTGTTTCAATGGAAATTTGAGTTTTGGATTCTGAATCACTGACTTGCAAATGATTTTTGATTGGAGAACTCTTTGTAAGATAGGCAGTGCTTTCACTCACCTCATGAATAGAGATGTCCAAAGGATGAATGCTGTATTCACACCAAGCTAATTAACTATTTACTGAGAAGAAATGTTAGTTTAAGTAGGAAAAGAAGCGCTGCCTCTCTAGTAAATCAAGGCAGATGAAAAACTTTCACAAAAGCACAAAGCCACTCTTCAGAAATAAAGAAATACTTTATTGTTCCCCCATTTTCTCTCAGAATTTCTCGTCTGTATTTAAAACAGTTGAGTAGTTCAAATTTTCTGGGCTGTTGATTGTAACAGGAAATCAGTAGCAGTTGGGAGCAGTGAGATGCTGGAAGAAGTAAAAGAGGTAGCTGTTCCCCAAGCTGTCCTAAAGGACTTTCCATGGCAATGGAATCAGGCAAGAAGAACGTGACTAGTGAAGAGAGTATCAGCAAACTGTGCTACTGGGAATGGTACTGTCTCCTCAATCTCTTACTTGCCATGGAGTGGGAAAGAGAAGAATTCTTTGGCAAAAAATTTGATCCAAGAGTTGAGGAGGGTTACTTGGCCAAAAGAGTATATTATTACAGTGAACTCAACTTTCCCTGAATTGCTGGCTGTAGGAAACAATTAAAGCTAGCATCACACCTTAAACAAGTGAACCTTGCACATGAACTTGTGTGCTTTGTTTGGAATGCAGCTGGTTTCTAAGTAGATTTTATTTCAGAAGCACAGTAGACTTTTGTTTCGCATTGAAACTGGATAGTGTTTCTAAATGTGTCTTGCATTTGACCACCCCAGAGCAGTATTGTACTTTAAAAATCACAGTAGGTGTTTGTGAGTATTTATCAGCATCAGTAAATTGAATATCCTCAAAAGAGCCATATCAATTATAATTTAATTGCATATACTTAATGATATTTTAAAACATGTGAATAATTTTGTAACTCCCAATACCACAAGGATAAAATTGATTTCATAGACTAAGTATTGTGCCAGTTGAAGTATTTAATTTAGGCAAAGATAGGAGCATAGGAAAAAATAGCTAGATTCTCTATGCTTGAATAACTTACACAATACATGGCATGTTGTTTCTCAGAATATTGTCATGATATGCTTAAAAGAAAAAGTACTGAAGATAGAGATTTGAAAGTTTCAAGTCTTTTTTTATGGGGGGATTGAACTCAGGCCCTTGTGCTTGCCAAGGAGGCGCTTGTTCTACTGAACCATCTCTCCAGGCCCCAAAAGTTTCAACTCTTAAACATTTCAGAATCTAATGCATTGTGAACTTAGTTCAAAAATTTGATCTTTTAAAGGATTTGATTTGTCCTATTAAGATGTATGAAATGGGGTGCTGGGGAGATAGCAGTCCAAGCGCTTGCCTGGCGAGTGCAAGGCCCAGGTTCCATTCCTGATACCATGCCCTGCTGGTCCCAGGTGCCAAGCCAGCCACCAAAACCAGGCACGCCTGTAACCCCAGCATTGGGGAGGCCAAGACAGGAGGATCACAGGTCCAAGCTGCATAGTAAGAACCTGTACCAAATAAACAAATAGAATAATTTTTAAAAGGGGAAAAAACTATTCAAAGAGAAGGAGCAACAGGGATGAGGAAAAGAATAAAAGAAAGAAGGGAGAAAAGAAATACATGTGTATATACAAAGCATAGCTTGGATAATTGAACTGCTGATTTCTGTTGATCTATTGAAAGGAGCAGTTAATGCTTAAAATTCTTTTTCCATTTCTTTTTTTAATTTTTATAACATTTTGATCCATTTTGCAGGCTTATATCAGGTAATCTGAACAACTAATTTGAAGACAATGATATGAAATACAATAATGACTGTTGAATTCCTATTAGTTTGTTTAGAGAAATTAGCGATCATTTGTAATGGCTTTTTACTATTTTTTCATTTTTTTCTTAAAATGAAAAATAATAAGATTTGAACAAAAAATTAAACTAAAAAAAAGACATATGATTTTTCTATGTGATTATCTGTCAGTATTGAAAGTAGCAGCCAGGTGAAAATCAGTTCCTCTCATTTGGTGAACACCAAAATCTGGATAGGCAAGATATTTGGGGGCTTGGATATCCCAAAGCTTCAAATATCCTATTGACTTTATAATGAAGAATACTCTTAGTTGCTTTAGAGATTTCAAAAATAGACTGTCCACGAAATATTTTCTTTCTTTCTTAGACACCAGGCAGTTTTCCACCAGCAAGCTTTCATCTGATCAGAGAGCCACAGCCTGCAGTTTCCACTTTGCTAGCAATAGCGCTTAAACCCCCAAGAAAAGACCATAGGATTTACAGATCAGCTTCTCTGGGAAAGCAGATCCTTGCAGCTTTCGCCTGTCTGCTTGTGAACATTCACTTATGTGCTGAAGGAGTTGCTCGCAGCCTCCTAAGTATGAGGGATGGATGAGGGTAAGCAGGGGAGAGGGAGAGAGAGAGAGAGAGAGAGAGAGAGAGAGAGAGAGAGAGAGAGAGAGAGAGAAGGAGAATACAGAAGGCTAATAATACAGAGGGCTAATGCAAATTCATGGACTTACCTCTTGAAAAGAGACTGTTTAATCTTCTGTTATTGTTTCCCTGATCCAGCCATTAGCATGAAGGAAGGACCTGTGATCTTACCAGAGTGAAATTGGGGTCACGCCATGCACCAGCTGAGTGAGGGCTCAATGGCATGATGATGCATGGCCACCGCACCCCAACGCCTTTACCACATCAAATCTGCCCTTTAATTCCATTTTAAATCTCATGTGAAACTATTTTATCATTATGGAAATTGCTCTATAAATGTGCCAAGGACAAGACCCAGTACTGTTTTGTTGAGCAGAATTAAAGACAGTGGAAATGAAGCAGCAGCAAAAATATTATCATCAGACAGATTTCCCTTTGGCTGTAGGCGAAACAATCCATGCAGTAACAGAAAATCTTCATTGACTCTAAGGTATACTCTCCCTATGTTACTGCAGAGTACTTTTGCCTGTAGCACTGTCACTTCTTGCATAAGCTGAAGGAAGTGTTCTGCTCTCTGGCTCAGCGGGCCTCTTACTCCCCATCCTCAAGAGCCGTCATTTGAATTTATAGTTGCCAAGATGAATAATACAGCACTGGCCTCATGTTCCTGACTCCGTGCATGCATGCAGAGTGGGCCTGAAGTTCTTTATATGAAAGATTGCTTTCTTGTCATGAAACAAAGAACACCTCTGCTTTCTTTCAGGGTCATTTAAAAATATCTATAGTATTGGGCTAGGGAAGGCACATAAGGAAGATGCTTAGGGTAAAAAAAAAAAAAAGCGAAGTGTTCTTTGCTCTACAATGGAGATTTTTCTCACATCTTTGTGTAGCACAACTGATTTGAAGTTTTCTTTTAAGTACATGTTTAATTATCTCTTTCTTTGATCTTGAACTGATTTGCTGGGCTACCAGACTGAGAGCAGAGAGCCTTAGCTTGGCTCCCCCTAAAGTCCAAACAGCTGTATCCTTTCCCTGGCTGAATGTGCCCTTTTTCTCCATGGTTACTAACCCACTGCCCTTATTTCTTATTTCCCAAGCAGATGGCAGGTCAAAATGAGAAAGGACCTAGTTACTTGAATGTGGTTAGAGTTTAGGAATTTCCTAGTAACATTTAAAATCCGTCCTTAGAGATACTCATTTCTCCAAAGCTCATCATTCTATACCTAGGATAACTGTAAATGACTCCAAGATGTACAAATAAGCTAAAGCACATTTTTCCCATTTTAACATGTTTTTCTTCTGAGAGTTTTCCTTTAAAATGTACTCAAAGGATATATTTCTTTCATTAATTTGCTGCATTTCTTGAAAGCTGAGGTAGCAATAGCTAGCTGTAGTCTGCTATTCTCCATTGCCTTCTAGTGGGTCACAGAAGCCCAGGAGATCAGTTATATTTTGCATTTGTGAATATTTATATAGGTTTCCCAGGAGATCCATCATTTTCACAAAGACATTCATGGCATCCTGATGATGAAAGACCATTATGCTAGACAGGTGTTTAATTCTGTTTATTTGCTTGCTTGTTTGCTTCTTGAAGCAGGGTCTCACTATTAGTTCAGGTTGCCTTGAATTCACTTTATAGACCAGGCTGGCCTCAAACTCATGGTAATCTTCCTGCCTCAGCTTCCGGAGTGCTGGTACTACAGGCATGTACCATTATGCCTGGCCTAGTGTTTTATTCTCAAAGTGGGGTCCCAGATCTAGCAGTCAATTACAAGCAATGCAAGTTCTCATGTTCTACCCATAACTTACAGATTTATGGACTCTTGGGTGGGGATCCAGCATCTAGTATTCTAATAAGCCCTCCAGGTGATTCTCAGCTTCATTTGAGTTTGAGAAACACTGTGCTAGATAAACCTCCAATGCATTATGCAAGATTATGTGTATGGGCACATGTAGATGACAAAGAGAATTTAGGACTGCTTGGGAGGAAGCATAGACTGCCTGATTCCATTCTGGGAACGAGTTTAATGCCATGATCCCAGGCAACTGTCACTTTCAGAGGAGGCTGTGCTCCCTGCAGAGAGACACTACCATTCTCTTCTCGCTATATCTCATAAACTTACTTTAAAACATCATATTTCTGTGGAAAAATGGCACTCTAATCATGAGTTAGTGGTATCACCTTCCATCTTCTCCCATCTTAGTTTCTTTTCTTATTGCTAAGACAAAACACCTGACATCCAACATTAAAGGAGTTTATTGCAGTTCACAGATTGTACAAATTTCAGTCTATAGCTGGCTGGCTGCAAGCCAGAGTGGCATGCCAGAAGAGAAGCGGTCCGTGGCAGGCAGCAAGGCAGAAAGCAGTAAAATACTGAAGCAACAAGCAAGGTCAGCAGCCCTCTTTCCCTCTTTTATGTTCCATCCAGGCTGCACAACTTTAGGAAAGAAAGCACTCATACCCAGGGGAGGCCTTCCCATTATCCACATCTAGAACCATGCCAAAACAGTCAGTCGACTAATTTAATAATCACACATTTAATCCCAGCATCACACACTCTAGATCCCACCATATCTAAAATCCTACACCTACGACTAAATGAGGCCTGGGAGGACATCTGTACACAAAGGATAATATCCCCTAATCCAGAAATGCTCTTTGCTTCCCTATACATTATCCTTGCCATTACTCTGTCTCCAGGTTGTGATCTCTTGAAAATACCCTCTATTTTTCTATCCATGTCTAGTACGTTGATTGGATCACCATCATCTCTTGTTCCAACTATTTTAACATCCTGTTAACTGTTCTGCTTGACTCTGGTTTAGTTGTCCCTAATACACCTTTCCACTGTCAACAAGGTGTTAGTGCCAAAAGATAAATCTTGACTACATTAAACATCTTTGTAGAAAAAAAAAAAATCAAACTTAGTATATAATCTCATTAAAAATCTAGCCACTTGGATGGTTAAGACAGAGTTAAAACAAGACTTACATAACAAAAAATGTAACTTTTGTAACATATAAGGTCAGTCAGGCACCCTCAGGGTTTATCCTGTAACCTTGTACCACTCTTTGTGGATCCCTTGTCAGTGTCAGCCTTGTAGATGAGCCATGGCCATTGCTTGACCAATTTGCTCTCTGTGAAGCCTGAGGGAAAGTTTTCTCTCCATGTGATTCTCCTTAGGCACACTATACATCATCAGTCTCATTCCTCTGTGGCCCCATAATCTCCTTGATCAGAAAATTTGGGGCACAACTGAGTTACATGATGTTACAGTACAGGTTCTCCTATGTCTTGAATATTCACTGATGTTGAAAGGCCAGGGCCAAAATGTTGGCTGACCTTACAGCCTTTCTTTCTCTCCAATTTTTGATGTGAAAACTTAGGTTGTTAACCCTCCAGAAGAGAAGAATATTATTACCCTGCAACATATGCAGTTCAATTTACCCACACTATTAGTCTAAATATCAGACATCATAGGCATAACAAGGAACATGTATTTTCCATCAAGTATTGAGACCCTAAATTCTAAGTCTGTACAGAATATGAAGAAAAAATTGTAAAAAAACAGGAATGTACACTTACATATATTTACATAGATATTTAGAAATACATCCATATACAGCATCATAGCATTGTAGCATGACTGTCTTGTGACATTTTTCATCTTATTTTTCATTTACTACCCTTTAAAAAGGGCAGTATAGTAATAGCTGGTATGTCATGACAAGAAGTACATATTTAGAAGACCAGAATGGCAGGCATTTGGAGTGTGACACTTCTATTACACTTTGTTAAATTCAGTGCAGTTACTTGGTTCACAGGTTATAGGCATATATAGTTAGTTGGGGTGAGAATCCTACCACTTAACTGCTAGTTTCAAAAATCTCCTGATGTTTCCCAGGAACATTGTCTTACCCATCTAGTGTGTATAAGTGAATGATCTTGCCTGTCATGTTTCTCAGCATTTCTCCTTGCCATCTCCTCATTGTCTAATCCTCAGGTTCTCGCTTTCCTTTTAACTGTGAAGACTCAGGACATAGGAGAATTTGTAATGTAACATCACGTAACTCAGTAGTGCTCCAAATTTTCTGATCAAGGAGATTATGAGGCCATAGAGGAATCCGATTGATGATATAAAGTGGGCCTAAGGAGAGTCACATGGAGAGAAAACTTTCTCTCAGGCTTCCACAGAGAGCAAATTGGTCAAGCAATGGCCGTGACTCATCCACAAGGCTGAAACTGACAAGGGACCCACAAAGAGCGGTACAGGGTTACAGGATAAACCCTGAGGGTACCTGACTGACCTTATCTGATACAAAAGTTACATTTTTGTTATATAGGTCTTGCTTTAACTCAGTCTTAACCATCCAGCAGAAAAATATAAAAATGGTGGTATATAAAGTCATATTAATATAATGAGCTGTGAATGGCTCAAGTCAACAACTTCTATGGATAACCCCTTTCTATTGTGCACTGCTGATCTGTGTTAGATTTTTTATTTAAAAAAAAATATATATATAAAATTAGCCATCCATGTTCTGAAAATCTGTAACATATGTAGCATTGTATGTTACCCTGTTTATGTCATTTTTTCTCTTTGTTTTTGCTTCTGTTTTTCACTCTTCAAGTTAAAATACAAATTAATTTTTTTTTAAAAATGCATATGCATCTCTTTGTGAAAAATGCATTTAGCCTTTCTCTAGGAGTTGTCATAGATTTAACAGTTCCAGTATTACTGCAGAGTTTCATTCCAAAGTCCTCTTTGAATCTCAAGGCAAACTCTTAGCTATAAGCCCTGTAAAAATCAAAAAGAAGGGCTCAGGAGAAAGCTTGGCAGCATAAGTGCCTGCTGGGCAAGAGCAGGGTCCCAAATGTGATTTCTGGTACCACATGCCATGCTGGCTCCAGAACTGGGTGTGGTGTTGCACGCCTGTAATCCCAGTACTAGGGAGGCTGAGATAGGATCACTATGGGTCAGAACTGTGCAGCAAAATCCTGCATCAAAAAGAAAATACAAAAAAAAAAAAAAAAAAAAAAAAAAAAAAAAAAAAAAAAAAAAAAAAAAAAAAAAAAAAAAAAAAAAAAAAAAAAAAAAGAAAATACAACCAAAAATAAAAAAGGAAGTTAAACATTACTACATATAATTACATACTTCTCCTCTGATCAGTACCTACATATCCCCTAAGTCCCTATACAAGTCTCATAAGCAGTGATGGCATATACAAGTTCTTACAAATGTGATAATTGCCTAAGTTTCCCATGTGATAAGTTCTGCCTTATCATTGTTGTATTATTTGGTTTATTTGCTTAAGACTTTATACTGCAGGCCCACTGAAGTAACTGGCATCTTGTAATGTTAAAAGTACTTTTAGTCAAAGCTTAGGAAGACCTTCACCTTTCTGCCAGTCCATGAAGAAAACAAACAAAATGAATGAATAGAATAGAATTCTGATACAACCAGGAAGAAAGGTTTTTTTCAGAAAGTCTACTTTCTACTCAAGAGAACATTAATAATTACATATTATCCAAATTGTTTTGTCACTGTCTTGTTGATGAGTTTTCTTTTGTTAAATTGAAACCATATCATATACTTGAACAAAAATTCATGACATCTTATTGTTTGTACCCTTGTCTGAGAAGAATGGGTCTAAAACATTTTTTTTGGTCAAGCACTAGGGACACAACCTAGCCACCATTTCTCTCTTCTGATCACCACTAGGCTTCTTCATGATGACACAAGATCAGTGACAATGGGGACATGCCACTGTAATTTCTCCTTTCTTTCTCAAGGCACCATGAATCAGGCTTCCAAAGAATATTTTTAATAGACTGATATGTTCCTTTGCAAATGCTTTTGCTTGGGTACATTTTGGTTCACAACAACAGTGTTTGGAAATTTTCTTTATATTTGAAAACTCTACATCAGGTGACAAACATGAACACAACCATCTTTCCCACATAAACACAAAGATGGCCATCTTTGCCATAATTATGGTACAAAATGAGTTCATGAACCAAGATACCACTGTACTATATATTATAGTGTGATTCGCTTTATATCAAAAGTTCTTTGCTATAAAGTAATCTGTTAAGATAGTTCCTCATCCGGTGTAGCTAGTTCCTTACTGAAAGTTACATAATTTATCTTCTGGGTATGGAAAGACCTAAGCCTTTCCAAATCATGCTCTCCTTGGAATAGTTTTCCAAATCTACTTGTTCTCAGAAAAGAAATAACCATCTTATGGCCAAAGGCCAAGATTGTCCTAAGCCTGCTTCAACAAAACAGTTTAAGTATCTCTGTGCTGGTCTGAACTGAATGCTTTGCCAAAGATTGGTAGGCATACAACAGAAAGCTCATAGGTTGGTTTCTGTCTTATTCATGGTAGTTTCTAGAAATAAAGAAATGTCCCTTGGCATTTGTACCTAGTTTACCTGTTTTCTTTAGAAGACATGGTCAAAGTTACTTATATCACATTAATATCCAGGCCCATATTACTTCTTCTTTCTTTACCTCGTCCATTGGAAATAGTAATTTAGTTTTTCCTATCATCATCTACCCTTTCCTATGAGAGAAGAAAAAGAAAAATAGGGTAAATAAATCCCTAGGCATCCAAAACTATTACACTCCCCAGAAGCAATGATTTGTTCTACTTAGTAGTAGAAATGAACTCTCCAAAGTACATCAGGGCATTGGACCCAATTATGTCAGCAGGAATTCAATTAACACCATGATAGTAGAACTATCTTTAATACTCAAAACATAAATAGCTAGGAGGAGTTTAAAGTCCGTATCTTTAAGCTTTTGGCTAAAGAGTGTCTACAAATGAACAGAGTTTTGTATAATGTTGTGTCTTTGATTATTTTAGAAATTGTCCTACTATTTAAAGTGACAAACATTGAATTTTCTTAGAGTTTTTACACACTTAACCTGATATAAACAAAAACGTCAGTAAAAGGTTGTTTTGTAGTTATGAGTGGTTTTCTTTCCTCTAGGGGTTTAGAGACGGAATAAAGTTGTTGTTTTGCTTTTACAACTTTCATAATTAAAAGAAGCCAGAGAAAATTAACTACATGGCTGTTATTATTTCTACTGTATTATCAAAAATAATTATGGCACTTTGCCATATGTTCTTGCCTACTTCTTACATCTTGCTTTCGGGATAAGATGAGACTTGACATCAACTAATTGCCTAGTTCTAATATACAATCTTGAACTATAGTGATTCTCTAGAGGAAAGAAAATGGCTTGATGACAATGAGATCCTAGCAATAAGAGCTCTTCAGAATTTTAACTCTATACATAATACAGGCAAATTGCGTAGATAAATATAACTAGCTGTATATTGGTCTGTGATAAGACATTTGCCTATTTTAAGGATAGCAATGCATTCTGTTCATTTAAAGCCATTGAAAAGCATCAGAGATTTTGCTTCTGAGTTAACTGAAGAGGAACTTATAAAAAATTCATACCAAGCCTGAAAATAATTTAAGTGCTGGTCATGCCTTTCAGCATCACAGTAAATTTCTCAAACCAAACATATTACAAATGTCTTAATGTGTTAATTATGTGGCTCTGTTACATGTGGTCAAGCCTGAAGGCACCTACTGTTTTATGTCAGACAGGAAAGGAATAACTGGAGAGGCATGGTCAATGCAGGTGCATCTGTGTTCTAGCCTTGCCTCTGCCACATAACAACAGTGGGATTTGAGAAGTCACTTCATTGTTCTGAATCATGATCTTCTCAATTTGGGGATAAAACAGCCTGATCCACAGAATTGTTGTGATTTCTAAGGGCTGTTAAGTATTCATTTTCTGACCCTTTAGCCCCCAACAGTACCCCCATCTCTCATTGCAGTTCTGCAATAATAAATATATTTCAGTATTGGAAAGACCTACCTGGTCTTCCTCCCATAAGGATAACTATCTTCAAATAGGCTGATTCCTGCATGTAAGAGTACAAAAGCAAAAGTACCTCCAACAATGTAGAAATTTTATATGGGGTTGTCTCTGATTTAAATGTACAATTTTGAGTTTGCATACAAAGACCTTTCAGGATGATCTACCAAAAGATGACTCTTGAAGGAAATGCTTGTCCAATGGTGAGCACTGGGGCCATGTCACAATATCTGAAATAATGCTGTAGAACATTACAGCTATTTTATATAGATTTTAGATATAGTATTTAAAATCATTTCAGTCCCCATCACTGCAGAGAGAGAGAGAGAGAGAGAGAGAGAGAGAGAGAGAGAGAGAGAGAGAGAGAGAGATGAGAGAGATGAGAGAGAGAGAGAGAATAGCTTAGCATAGCTTAGCATGTCTCAGATCTGGTTTTATCTTCCAGTCCCAGCAGTATGAAAGCATTCCATTCTGTTTTTAAATTTTATGTGCTGAACCAGATGAATGTCAACATTAATTCTTTACTGGGTCCATGGCCTCCAACTTAAACAAAAATTGAAACCACATTGCTTTACCCAGCCTTTCTCAGGAGACAGTGTCCTTTAAAATTCAAACACTTATATTTTAGGAATGCCTATTTTGGTTGGGTGTCACCTATACCTATATACAGTTTTTCTATTGCTGCCCTGTCATTGATGTCATCCTAACTTTTTTGGCACTAGGGTGTGTGCATGTGCATCTGTGTTTGAAACACAGAATATGCAACAGTTGCTTTATTGCTGGGGATATATAACTTAAAATAACATTTCTATGTTTAAAAATCTTTTGTGAATTGTAATCAGTTGCCTGAATTCTGCCTTCCAAAGGTAGGGCAAGAGAAGGATGAAGTTGACTCACACATGCAGGCTATTTCTGTAACTTACAACCTCCCAGTGATGCTAGTAGCCTTCCTCCTTACTTCCTTTTTCTGGAGCTGCTGCTTTGTTGGGTGACACCAAACTGCATGTCACCCAGACCTCCTGCCTCCCCTCTTTCCTTGTTGCCATTTAAAACTGAGAACAGCTGGACTGGCAAGATATCTCAGCCTCAAGCACAGGGACTGGACCACAGTTTGATCTCCAGCACATGTTGCACCCAGCCCCATCCTGAAGGTAGGCTAAGCTAGCCACAAAAAAACCAACAACTCTCCTTCCAATAATCATTCGTAAGTACAATTTCATTGTCATACCTTTACACAGAAAGCTACAATGCAATCTTAACCTTCTATGATCAAACACAACCTTCAGACTGCTTTCAAAGCCCTCAGTGGCTACTCTGTTCCCTAGGAACTGTCCTTGGCACTCTCTCCAACTCCTGCCTGTAGCCCTGGCCTGTTCCCTGTGCATTTTCCTTACAAGAAACATTAGTCTTCTCTGCTAGCAGGGGTGGAGTCATAGAGGAAGGATGGGAGTCCAAGGGATTTAAATTTAATGAAGGCTTGCAATGGGTCAGGCATTAGATTAGGTACTTGGATGGCCTACCTACATTACGTTATCTAATCCTGGCCAAAACTCTATAAGGCAGATATTATTGAACCTATTTATAAATGATAAAAACAGACGTCAAAATATTTTATAATTTTCTCAAACTCACAAAAGTAGCAAGTGGAAAGAAAGGTTAGACCCTAAATAGATCTCACATTGGTTTATGTTTCCCTTTTGGCAGCCACACTGCTCAAGGCCACTATCATCTCTTGCCTGGGTTAGCAAGCTTCTAAACCGCCTTCCACTCTCTCCTCTGCTTCTTTCATCTCCACATAGTGATACAGTGACTTTTTAAAGCCTCCATCAGGCCATGTCACTACTCTGCTTTGCCAAAAAGCTTCTGGTGCTTCCTGTTGTGCTTCAGATCAAATTCAGAAACTTTACCATGGCTTATCAAGGTCTGGCTTTGTGGGGAGTCTCGTTTCCCTCATCCCCAGTGACCTTTCTTTGTTTCTCAATGAACACTAGCCAAGCTCTTTCCAACCACAAAGCTAGGACAAAGTTGCCCCCATTTCACTTGAGAGGATCCTCCGGCAGATGATGTCTTCTCATGCTGAAGTCTCACCTTAACTTGCCTGCTTTCACATAGACCTTTCTTGGCTACTGTTTCAAGGGAACGCCCCTCACCACATGTGTGTCCCATTACTCTCACCATCAACTGCCATCAGCTGTTCTCAGAGCATTATGCAACTGTTGTATAGCATATTTACTACATTGCTCCACAGACTTTCTGCCATGCTGTGAATTCAAGAATGTGGAGGTCTGCTTTCATCCCCATTACTGTAGAATTTGTCTCTTTTTGCAAAAAATATGAGTAAGAGAGCAGGAAGGACGGAGGACTTTATCTTTCCTATAGTATCCTTGTTCATGTTGTTCCAAGCAAAACCTTGGATAGAAAATAGACACTTAAGGCATGTTTGTGTGATTAATAAATACGTAATAAATCCAGTTGCACTGTGACAGAATAAAAAGAAACTAGAGGAAAACAAGATCCAAAAGAGAAACGATACTTGGTATAGCTTAAATGATCTCTCTAATTTAAAGAAAACAAACAGTTTTAAGAATAGAGTAAACCAGAGGGTCAGACATGGAGAGATGGCATCACACATTGCTGGAGCTTGGGATTGCTTAAGGCAGTCTGACAAATGAGATTTTGCTCAGTTTCCTCCAGGGGTGATCCACCCTAGGCCAGGCATTTTTAAAGATTAGATTTTGAAATAAAGCTTTGCACCTGGGAACATACTAAGGCAGGAGAGCATATCCCCTCTCTCTGCTGTTCTAGTGCTTAAGTGTGAGAATTTTCAAATGAGACATGAAAGCAAAGACAACAAGCCCTGCAGGATAATAGTCTCTGAGGACTTTAATAACAGCCATTTTTAAAAGCAAAGCTTGTGGACTCCTAAATCCATAGCTGCTCGTTTAAGATGCATTGCGATGCAGTGGACCTGAAAACACACTCCTTATCTACCTAGAGCAACCAGGCTGCAAGCCAAACAGCAGTCCCCAAATTAACTCTTCTTTCTCTTGGGATGACAACTCTGCTGCTTTGAAAAATAGTGCAATGGCCACATATAGAATAGAAAAAGTCACACCTTTGGTAAATCTATAACCAAATGTGTTTTCTGATCTAGTTAAGAACCTCAGGTGATAATTAGAATCCTTACAAAGCCAAAGATGTGAGTCCATTTCCTTTACATGGATATATCTCTAGAACACCTCTTAGGAAGAATGACTTTGTTTTCTTTGGCTTATTTTACTTTCTAATTCATGGCAGACTGGTACTTTTCTAACTTCCATCAAAAAGGAATCACTAAGATAGTATTACAAATTGCAGACATACAGAATACAAGCCTGGGCTCTTTAGTTGTAGCTGCTGTTCACAGTGTTTTTAAGATTTATTGTCAATTTCTCTTCTTGTATTTCCACAACGGAATGTCTGTATAAATGTTTGTGTGTGCACGTGCGTGCATATGGGTGTCTGCTCAAAACCTCAACGGTTTTGAGGGTTGGCCACATAGATCAGTGGACTAAAGCACCTGCTTAAGCAGATAGGGGGACCAGGGTTCAATTCTTGAATTCGGTGCTCACTCTGCCCCCAGGGCGCACTGAGCCATGTACTGAGGCTGGGCATGGTGGCACGGGCCTGTTATCCCAGCTCTGGGAAGGCTGAAAACAGGACCTCACTACATGTCTGACCTATGTAGTGAGGTCCTGTAGAACCCGTACTAATTACAGTTAGAAAAAAAAAAAACCCTCAACAGTTTCGTGCCCATGTTCAATGAGCAATCTTAAATATTTAACAAGCTAAGGAAATTTTATTTTTGTATGTTTGCTTTTGTTTTCAACCTTCTTTGAAATAGTAACACCTTTTAAGAGCATCTGTGTTGGGTAAAAGTCATTTGAATATTATACATTTTCTTTCACAATATGCAATCTGTAAAAAAATATGAAAATGGTATGCAAATAGAAGGGAAATTAGTACAAAAAGGGAATAATCAGAAGATGGAAGAGAAGGGCAAGGAAGGTAACAGGTGAAGAAGATCAAAGTGTGTCATATACATATGTGAACATGACAAAAGAGAATCTACTGTTCTTCACAGGTAATATCTACTAATATAAAAGTCACTTAAAGTATTTTACATATACTGCTTTCAGCTCACACTGAGTATACTGGATGTAAACACCCTTTGCCTCTGGTAAACTCATTAGCATTAATTGCCCTTTTCTGTGAAGCTAGGTAATGCTTCAAATACTACTGATATATGGAGGGCTTCTAGTTTCCATGCTGTGTGACCCTAATGACCAGCTTTCATGGCTTTCTGATTCCTTGTCAGATATCACTTCTTGCTACTCTCAACTTTGTACATAAGGATCACTTCCTTCCTGCCGATTTTCTGTTTCTAACCTTATAAATACATTCTTGGAAATCAGATCATTGCTCTTTTTTCCTCTTAAGCTTCTTTAAGTTAGGATGGAATTACTGATAAGGAATAATTAATGTTCTTGTAGTTATTCATATACTAATTGCTTTCAGAAAAGATTAGAGATGGTATGTTTGTGATGAAATTTTTAGGGAGTTTGGCCATTTATTTTTATTTGTTGTCAGTCTTTAATTTGTTTTCTCACTTCTAAGCCATATTCAAAATAGGGAAGTTTTTGTTCATTTGATTATTAGTTTAAATTGACAAATGATAGTATATATATTGAGCACAATGTGGTGTTGCAAATTATGCTTATAATATGAAACAAGTGAATCATGCTAATTAAGAAATCAATCACCTTACATGTTTGTCATTTTTTTGTTAAAACATAAAATCTGTCCTTCTAGACTCTTTTAGCAATTTGAAAATCTGTAGTGCATTATTTATTATAGTCACCATTCTTGCAAGACATCACTACGGCGTGTTCCTTTCTAATTGAAGCTTTTCACCCTTGTATCCATATTTCCACTTTCCCCATCTACACCCCTTCCCCAGTCCCTGCTAAGCACTGTTCTACACCCTACTTCTATGATTGAAACTTTTTAGATTCCATTTGTAAGTGGGACCATGTGATGCTTGTCTTTCCATGCCTGACATATTTCCTTTAGAATAATGTCTTCCAAAGCCATTCATGTTGTCACAAATGATGGGACTTTCCTCTTTTACAGCTAAATTACATTCCGTTGTAAATACCAAATATGCCGTATTTTCTTCATCCATTCATTTAATGATAGAAACATACTACTTCCATATCTTGGCTATTGTGAATTATGTGCAATAAATACGGGAGTACAGGTACTTGTTCAGCACACTGACTTCATTTCCGTAGGATATATACCCATAAGTGACATTTCTAGATCATATGGCTGTTCTATGTTTAATTTTTTGAAGAACCTCTGTACTATTTTTCATAATGTCTATATTAATTTACTGAGTTCTTTTTTTAAAGGCAAATTATTCCACATACATAGAAAATATATGAATCTTCTTATTCATGATGTTTTGCGGTGGTATATCAATTGTTTTGGATAAATAAAAAGATCCATGGATGGGGCAAGCCAGATAGGTGAGCAGGCACAAGGACTAGCGTTCAATCCCTGCATGCCATGCCAGCCCTGCCCCCAGGGCATGGTAAAATGGCAACTGAGACTGAGAGTGGTGGTACATGCTTGTAATCCCAGTACTTGGGAGGCTGAGCAACAGGAGGATCACTACAAGTTCAATTTGTGTAATAAGATCCTGTCGTCCCTGTATTACAACTAAGAAAGAAAAAGAAACATAGGAATAAAAAAGAAAAGATCTTGGGATGGTGTGACATACCTGCACTCTCAGCTCTAGGGAGCCTGAGGTATGAAGATCACTATCAATTTGAGGTGAGCCTGGGCTACACAGTGAGCTCTAGGCTATCCTGAGCTACATACAAAGGCCCAGTCTCAAAAACAAAAATGAATAAATAGATAAATAAATAAAAAATAACAGTACAACTACTATCTCCATTTTCTTCTATTAAAAATTTCATGATCTCCTCTATTTGTTTATTACTTATGAACTCTATGGCTCATTCTACTTGTTTAATGAGCTAGCATCTCATATTTGTCCTCTTTCTAAATACTTTTATTCTCAGTAGCTTCCTAAACTACCTTTGTCCTACCTATCTTAAAGGAATTTCCTGTGGCCCACCTATGTCTCTCTAACTCACTGGCCATTCCAGTTGAGTAGGACAAGTAGTCACTCGTCATCAAGCCTTGCCTTCCACCACGTGTATGCTATTCTTCCTGCCTGGATCATCTTCTTTTCTCCAACTTTCTCAGTTTCATACACCTTATGACAAGCTCAGTCCGAGGACTTCAAGAAGTCCAGTTATATCATTTGATTTCCTTATGGACTCTCTTATAATAACAAGTTTTGTTTAGATTTGTTTTTGGCAGAACTGGGGATTGAACTCAGGCCCTTGAGCTTGCCAGGGAAGTGCTTATTCTACTGAGCCATCTCCCAAGCCCAATAACAAGCTTTATATTATTAAGGACTTGTGTGCTGATTGCTGCTCAAAGTAATTTATGTAATTTGTCCATATAAAGTCCAAAACAACCCAGCAGGTAGATATTATTATTATTATTCATTTCTTTTTTTTTTTTTTTTTTTGGTACCAGGGATTGAACTCAGGACCTTGTGCTTGCCAGGAAGGTGCTTATTCTACTGAGCTATCTCTCCAGCCCTCATTATTTCATATTTAGTGACATCAGAGAGATTTAAGAGTTGTCAAAGTTAAGCAGCTTATAAGGGAAAGAGAACAGAGACTGCAACCTAGAAATGGACCATCAAATACAGCTATTTCACCATGAGATTTCCCAAGAAGATCAAGAAAGGAGACTTAATTGAGGAATAGATTAGAGTCTCCAGGAAAAAGGAAGTGCTGGATTTGTAAAAGTTCTCCAGAAAAAAACAACAACAGATAAGCTACTGTACTGTGAATATTCTTCCTGTCTCATGCCTGAACTTTCTTGGCACTCATCATTGACCTTTGTTCTATAATTCTACAGAGCTTTTTAGCTACATACTTCTTTATCTAGAGAGAAGCACATATTAGTTTTCCATTTGTGCCCATTTTCTCCAATTATTTTATGTTCCCTCTTATTATAATGGATTCACCTCTGTTTGCTGTTTCAGGTGTGTTTTAATAGTCTCCATATTAAATCCATAAAATTACTTAGACCACCGAAAATGGTGTTCTTTTTCCTCATCTCCTGTCAATGCTACTTTAGCCGAAATTTAAGTGGGCGTGTTAGTATAGGAAAAATGAACAAACTAAAATGAAAATTCAAAACGTAATGTAGCTTAGCTGTTAAGAGCACAGCCCTAGAGTTCAACTATCTGGTTTAAGTCTAGCAGCATTGTTTATGAGCTGAGTGACCTTGAGTATTTTTTTCTTAAACTCTCTGTAATTTCATTCTCTTATATAGAAATGAATATAATAAATATAATAATGATGTTTGTTCTAGGGGTTACTGGGAGGGTTAAAAGTTCTAACGCACATATAGGTCTTTTGATAGTGCTTTGTTTAGAGTAAATCTTATGTACTATTGCTCTTGCACTTGTGGCTACTTCTGCTATTTTTATAGTTTATGTAACAAAGATCTTTCTTTATTCATTAGTTACTGTTTCTCTTTAGGAATATAATTTTTAGAAAAATCAGAGTAACTACAATAACTAAGGCTTAAAAATAAAATAAAGCTATACATAAGAAGTCTAAGAAAATGACCCTTTGTCCAGATTTGCTAACCATCTGAGAATGCCACTCAGTTCTTTATACCAATTTCCTGCTTTTCTGTGGTTTTAAGTGGTAAGGTTTAACCTTCATGATATTTTTATGCAAACATATGTTCTTTTCTTACCTGCCATCTCCCTGGCTCCTCCCCATGAATGTTCATGCTGCCTGTTTCTACTGAAAACTCTCCACCCTCCACAGGATGCCAGATATTTAAAGAGAGCCTTGCATCCCTTGCCAGTAGTTTTCCTCTTTGGGGGGGCCGACATACCTGAGTTCTACAACTTCACAACTTCTCCACCAGCCTGCCAACCAAAGAATGTGATGGTTTTGTTCACACTGATGCATTAGGTTTCATTACTTGGTGTGGCTCTTTGTTTCCATGGCTCTTATAGACAAAGGGATGAATCATGGATGGGAGCATTTCTATTCTGGCAGCAGAGATATTTTGTCATATGGAGACCTTTTCAGTGCAAACATGCTTCTGTTTCCAGGTGGTCCTGGATGCCTGCTTGTAAAATGAGAAGTTAAAAGGGTATTCAGGATTTCATTTTTTACTCAGAACAAATCAATCCATGTGGGTAAATAGTTTATCAAAATCAATCATGATTCCTTTCTATGTGCTTCTCCCTCAAGAGTTGATTGTTCTCTCTTAGTATCATTGTTCTGTCTTCTGTCATTGTTCAGCTTCAGGAAATATCTTTTACATCCCATGCTCCACAGCAAATCTGTTGGTAGAGACAGCCAGAGATTTTCTAGTCAGGAGAACAGGAGCCATTTCCCAATTCTAACATTGACTACCAAGGCAGTAAAAGATCTGTGAACCTCTCATATACAAAATAACAGCAGGTTTTTGAAAGTAGCAGTTAAAAGGTAAGATTCACAACCTGACTATCTATATATGCTCATACCTGTGAACCAAGCAACTGCACTGAAGATAGCGATGTGTAATAGAAGGGTCACGCTTGGAATGCCTGTCATTCTGGTCTGCCAAACACATACTCCTTGTCACGACATGCCAATTATTACCATACTGTCTCACAAGTAAAAGGTTTTTTTTTTTTTTTTTTTTTTTAATGGACAATAAATGAAATAAAAAAGACATGAGAAAAAAACTATTACAGGACTGTCCTGCTACAATGCTATATATATGGTTATATATCTAAATTTCTGTGTAAAAATATGTTTTATTCCTATTTTTTAATTTTTTCCTCATATTCTAAAAGGACTTAAAGTTCAATACATTAATACTTGATGGAAAATACTTGTTCCATGTTATGGCTAAGATGTTTGATATTTAGACAGATACTCAAGGTAAACTGAAATGCATATGTCGCAGGGTAATAATCAGCTTCTCTACTTGAGGGTTAACAACCTAACTTTGCAGATCAAAAATTGAAGAAAAGGAAGGACTGCAAGGTCAGCCAACATTTTGGCCCTAGCCTTTCAAGGTCAGTGAAGACTCAGGACACAGGAGAACCTGTACTATAACATTATGGAACTCAGTTTTGCCCCAAATTTTCTGATCAAGAAGATTATGGAGCCACAGAGGAATGTGATCGATGAGGTATAGGGTGCCTAAGGAGAGTCACATGGAGAGAAAACATTCTCTCAGGCTTTCACAAAGAGCAAATTGCTCAAGCAATGACTATGACTCATACACATGGCTGACACTAACAAAGGATCTACAAACTGTGATACAGGGTTTCAGGGTAATCCTGAGGAGACTGGACTTACCTTATCAAATACAAAAGATGCATTTCTTGTTATATAGATCTTGCTTTATCTTGGTGTTAACAATCCAGCAGAAAAGTATAAAAATGAGGTATATAAAGTAAAGCCATATTAATATGCTGACCTGTAAAATGCTGTAATCAACATCTTCTGTGGAAATCCCACTACTATGGTGGACTGCTGGACTTTGTTGGAGTGTTCTGCTGAATTCAAGCATCTATAACATTTAAATGCCAATAGAATATCGATCTCTGACAGGACTAAACAAAAAAAAAGGGGGATATAAATGAAAGACCATTTTGTATTTGTATATACAGAATAATTAGGATAGATATGCAGCTCCTTTTGCTCAATTCTATGAGATGAAAGATTTGTTGTAATAGTGTTTGAACAGGATATCCTGTCTGCTTCTTATACTGTGGAAGACCACTAGGAAGATAACAACATAAAATGTATTAATTATTGAAACTGTCCTATTAATCAGCTTCAAAACTGTCTCATTGATATTTGTCCCTCAATAAAAAAATATTATATAAAAATTAAAATTAGAAAAAAAAACAAAACACAGAAAGTGTGATATACTTCAGCGAACCATGGGAAGAAGAAAGTAGGGTGGCACATATTCAGTCTTCTCTAAAGCCCTTTACCCTACATCTGACATTTGTTTCTGTTAATCAGTATCACAACATAGAATACTGGCACTGGCATAACTTTTTTTTAATTTTTTAATTTTATTGTTTTTTTTATTTTATTGAAGAACAAATAGCAATGAGACAGTTTCAAATCAAATTAGTAGAACAGATTAAATAATTAATACATTGCACATTGTTTTTATAGTGTTTTTTGCTGTACAAGCTGAAGACATGATATTCTATTTACAAACACTATTAGAGCAGATGCCTCTCTAAACAAAGAATTAAGAGAATGTAGCTACAGCTATTTTTTTAAAGCTGAATTATAGTACAGTTTCAATAATTAATACTTTTTACACTGTTGTCTTCCTAGTGGTTATCCATAGTACAAGAAGATGACAGACATCCTGTCCAAACACTATTAGTGCAAATGTTTCTTCTCATAGAATGTAGTGGCATAATTATTACCTTCCTGCCAATGGTAACTTTTTTTTCCTAACATTCTTCTTCAGCCATGCTAAAAAAGAGAAGCTTTTATTCCATTATATAGGAGGTTTGACAGGAAATTTTCATTAGTATTTAGTTGAAAATATAAATGAATTAAACAAAAGGTATACCCAGATTTTAGGGAAAAGACTGAACCACTACCTGACTTCCTCTTATATTGTGCATATTTCCCATGATGTTAAAACTAGACAAATAATCAGTCTTAAATATTTATTAATCAATTCTCGATTTATGCACTTGTTGATGGTACAAGGAAGATGTTTATATTCAGTGTGATATACACAGACATGATAAAGATGAAAATTAGCAAATTCATGAGTTTACATCTTGTCTATGCTTGGGAAGAACTCTTACGAAAAAGTATCGATTACTTCATGGTATACATAATCTTAAAGAACTAATGATGAGGATCAGGTCTCTGCTATTGGTATGGGCTATAAAAATTCAAATGTGCTATTACTGATATGCCTACCATGTACAATGTTTATCCTGCTAGTCAAATTGCTTTATTTCCCTGGGGCTGAGGTGCAACTCACTGATAGAGCATTTACCCTACCTTGCGTGATGCCCTGAATTCAGTCTCCAGAACTTTAAAGAAGGAAAAGAAAAACTTGTTTTTCATTGAACAATCGAAATGTTTGGCTTTAATCACGTAATTGCTCACTCTGAGGAGAAATTTTAGGTAGTATACAAATCAAATACAAGAAAAGTAAATAAAAGACAAGTGAAATAATTATCTGGAATGTCAGTTTGGTTTTTGTTTTTTGTTTTGTTTTGTTTTGTCCTGAACTATTTAGATAAATTAACTCATTTTCCTCTTTTGCTGAAGAAATGCAAATTCAGCAAGTCATGTTATTCCCTGTAGGGATATATATATATATATATATATATATATATATATATATATATATAATCATATATTAGATAATATCATATATAGATAGATATAGAGATAGAGATAGAGATGTTGTGTCTTTGACCAATCTTCTTTTCGCAAGAAGCTGAGTGCTAGTGTTCTGCAGCATACACTAGTATTGACTATCCTTCCAGGACAAGCCTGGTTTGGATGAGATGATAGACTTTCTCGGTCTATTTTAGTGTTTCCCTTTTCAATTTCTGATATGGTCTTATCCATGTTCTCTTCCAGTTTTCTAGTCAAGGAAAGTGAGACATGATCTTCTTTCAGAGTCTATCATGAGTACTTTGACTTCTAAAAAGGGTGACAGGAGACATTCATTGTTCTTCTCCCTTACTTCTGCAAGACTCAGACTTCTGCATCATGAGACACTGTGACTGGAAATATGAGTCACCTCTTCAGAATATCTAACATGTTATTGCTGCCATTTCCCCCTTTACTTTAGTGCAGTAATTTAATTCAATTTTAGAAGGACTGAGCAACACAGAGGAAAAAAAGGAAAACTTTTCTAGTTACATAGATGAATCCAATTGTTCAGAGCTTCAGAATGAATTTTTAAACTTGTTGAACAGAAGCATACAAATCTCTCCAATCAAGTCAGATAATGTACAAAGACTCCATTCATTGTGTAGGCAGAAAGGAATGCTGGTACCCGGCAGCTCTCTAAGGAATGTTCCTTTGGCTTTGACTGTTCTGCTGGAAACAAGGAGGGAAACACATATAGAAAATGAATTTATAATGTCTCTGGCTTGTAATGGCAAAATGATAAGAAAAGTTGGCTGTTTAATATAAACTGTCAGTTGCATATTCCAGGCCTCTTTCCTTTGAGGTCCCGCCCACGTCCACACGCCTGGCTACTGTTTAGCGAGGAGTACAAAGTGGCCGTTTATTATTATTGACTGGTAAAGCCTGTGCTCCGAAACTCATTCTGTCAACAGAATGTAAGCAAAGTTGACATTTTAAAGCAGGGCACTTTCAGTTTCTGGGCTTTCTCAGGATTGCTATGCAACAGGATCAATGCTGTAGTCCCCGGTTCAAGCTGAAAATGTTACACAGGAAGACATACCATGTAAAGGTCAGATTCTTCTACTATGATAATTTTCACGATCTGTGTCTATCCAAATGAAGCTGAACGTGTAGCTCCTATCAGAATTCTAACCAACATGCTCCGGACTTTCCACCTGTCAAACCTGAAATTATGATGGCTTTTAAATAGGAAATTTTACTAATATATGTGTGATGTTGTAATATATGGATGATTCTGTAACATCAAGGTCAACTAATGCGTGTTGTCAAACAGATTCCTTCCGATGACAGGAGAAAATGTGCTGGTGCTATCACCCAAGGACAACCTTGTCTATTCATTTCTCTGAGCTTTTTCAGTCAGAGTCAATACTATATAGATCGTTATGTATGTGATAAATATGACTTGACTCCTATTATAATGAGATAATTGGCAGCAGGTATATAATTTTATTTCATACTAATTTCATAAAATAATATGTTTTATCCATATATTATGATACTTAGGAAATTTGTAAAGTTATAAATATGCTACTTTTTTACTTATAATGGCAAAGAACAAATTTACTATAGGTAATAGCTGTTCACTTTTGATCTACATAGTAACATGAAGAGACAATAAATTTCACCAACAGAAGCAATTTAGGGTTTATCTTCTTGTTAGTTGGCCCATTTAAAATGTCTTTTGAAACATTATTTTTTGAACCATTATCCAAATCCACTTTGACAGCTGATTTCGTTGGGTCAGTAATTCTGTGTGTGTTATTCCCTCTTGCTGTTCTGTAGGACCTCCAAGGAGAAATTGAAGCCCATACAGATATCTATCACAACCTGGATGAAAATGGCCAAAAAATCACAAGATCCCTGGAAGGCTCTGATGAAGCGGCCCTGTTACAGAGACGTTTGGATAACATGAATTTCAAGTGGAGCGAACTCCGGAAAAAGTCTCTCAATATTAGGTAGGAAAAGATTGGAGCAAAGAAAGCAAGAAATGAATTAAAATGACAAAATTTCCTTTGTTTTCCTAGCACAAGCAGCTAATATCTCATCTATTTATGTAAATCACCCAATTTCAGAATGATTCATTTTATTTTGAATAAATGAATCATTCATTTGCCTGGTATGGAGATGATACTTGAGGGTTCAGCTTCGATTAAAGCAGTGATGTTTTATAGCCACAGGAGAGATGCACATTAAGACATTAGAATGAATTTAAATGAGGAGCACAGCTATCCTAATTTCATAGTTCTCTCTTGGTTTATCACAGGTTGTACAAAAGTGATCAAATTAATGGATGCTTACTATGAAATTCGTTCTTTGGCATTACTCTAAATGTATATGAAAGGGCATTCTTTAAAAGCCAAAACATATTACCATTAACAGTTTAAAGAGGCTGTCTCTGTTGCTCTAGTGGCTAATTGGAGGGTAAAGCAGCTTTTTCTCTTTTGATTCCTCTAAGATTGTGTGAACATCCTCTATATGTAGACTCAGCTTTTAGCTGTCTTACACTCATGTGCTTTCTCCTTTGCCCCATTCTGTGCTTGAACTTCCTTTTGAGACGTAAATGAATGTATGTCCATAATCTTGCAACACCAATTTTGCTGAGATAATTTCATGGAAGGACCAGAGAGGAGAGCCGCTCTGTGCAGTACACACTGTTACCCAAGGGCTCTCAAAGCTCAGGAAGGGGAAGCCAGCTTTCCTGCTTCTAATGGACAGCTTTTCCTAGTCCACTGCTTTTTCTAAACACACTTTGTATTTTCATTGGTGTCATTACAAAGAGTGGTTGTGGGAAGGGGTAGAAAATGACCTATGAACTCTGTGATAGCTATGAGGAAAGGCATTAAGGACTGAGAGTAGTTATTACCTCTAGGTAGTAAGGCTATAGAAAGGAGATACTTTGTCTTTGTTATCGTTCTCCCAAATTGTCCACAATTTCTGCAAATAACATGCCTACTCATAAGGAGAAGAAAACTGAGATTTTTATTAAGTTAAAGACATGCTTCTAAGAAGTTAACATGAAATAATAATTACAGGAATGAGCACTGATATGGCATTGGTACATACAACACAATGCCATAGCACTTTTGACCTATGTCATTGACTCAGCAGCAGACTTAAGAGTTAAATTCCATTATTATGTTCCCTTTACATTTGAAGAAAATATGGCATAGAGACACTGAGTAAGTTTTCTCAGGTCACTTAGTTAGCAAGGGGCAGATCCAAGATATAAACACGGGGAATCTGACTCCAGTATCTGAGTTTTTAATCATCACTTTCTTCCACAGAGTGTAAGAAAAGAAGGAAACTTTTACAAATAAATATGTAAAAATAGCAAATATAAAGTAGAGAAGCAGATTTCTAGGAGAAGAAAATGATTTTATTTTATAAGGCTTTTCCCCCTCCTCAAGTTTGTACCCGCACTTCCTAGATGCTCATTTTTATCCTCCTGTTTTGTCCATGAAACTTCTTTCTCAGGCTACTGGTGAGGAGTTGGGGGCCACAATAGCTGATGGCATTTTCTAAGATAGGGAGAGTTCCATTAACTCTCTACAGCTTAAACTCTTAAGAGAGGTCACGGTGTGTAAGATAAAGGGCATTTTTATAACATCTGTCGTTAAAAGGAATGAAACATGTGAGGTGAAAAAGATATTGGTAGGTAAAGAAAAGAAAGTTATTCTTTTTTAGCAGGAGAGAAAAAGAAAGGCGCTGTAACTGTTCAAACATCACTCAGTGCCTTTTCTCTCCTTCATGTGAACTTGATGAAATAAAAGGAGAATTGAAAGCTGCAAACAGCATGTCAGCCAAAATATGGGCTCTTCGTTCTCAGCAATTTCCCATATGCCAGCTACTGCAGTTTAATTCTTGCTGTCATTAATCAACTAGAAAACAATTACCTTAGCTTATCTAAGGTGCTGCAAATTAGAGAAGGTAAATATTCAGATCAATGGTTTTGTCTTTTAAATAGGCCACTCTAATAATACAGGATGTGTTATAAGCACTCACTTATGAAAACGAAAAGAAGCAATTCTTCACATCAAAGCAATTTAGTGACACTTGATTTAAATAAGAGTATCACTCAATCCATAGTGAATGGCAGGGTTCCATTGAGACAAGCACAGTCAAGGTAGTAATTTGGGATGATTATGAAACAGGATAGATGAACATCGGGAGGAGTTACATACAGAATCATTAGTGGCACTAATAAGCCTGCATTGTGTGTCTCATTAGTAACTCTGATGGCGTTATTTTATTGTGAAAAGTTACAATTAAAAAAAAGTTCCATAGATACCCTGGAAAAACAACCCTATTTGTCTAAATGGGAACATATAATACTAAAGAATTATAGTTGTTTCACTGCTGTATGATGTGAAACCATTTATAGATTTCAAAATAAAAACCATTAATTTTATAATAATTTCCTATTAAGACATGTTTTCTATCACGCTTGATCAAGAGATTAAGTTTTGTTATGCCAATATCTTACTCAGTCAATAAATTATTGATTTATTAAACAAATACTTAGGCCAGGCATGGTGGAATACACCTGTAATTCCAGCTACTTTAGAGGATGAGGCAGGAGGGTCACAAATTCAAGTCTCACTTGGGAAACAGCAAGACTTTGTCTCAAAAATAAAATAAACAGGCCAAGCATGTAGCTGAGGGGGTGGGGCACTTGCCTAGCATGCATAAAGCCCTTGGTTTCCTTTCCAATGCTCCAAAATGACCTGAGTGCCTACCTGTAATAGGCACTCTTCCTGCAGCTGAAGATACAAGAACGAAGAGGGCAGACCCCACAACACTGCTCCTGTCAAGCTATACTTTCTTACTGCAATCTATTGGACTCGCCTTTCTACCAACTTTGCCTGATAAGTCCCTCCTAACACCTTTCCCTCTCTGTTCTTCTTCTGCCCAAATTTCTCTCTCACCAAGCAGCTTCCTGCCTTTTCCTAAGCATGGATTTTATCTGTCACATGAATTCTGCCTCCTAACCCCGTCCTTGCCTCCCAGCAATTTCCTGACTCTTCCATGTGACAGTGTGTAGACGCTGATTCTCACCCTCCTGACACCATCTCTCTCCTCTCAGCCTCTCCATTGTGACACACACTCCTTGATGAAAATTTCCTTCTGCATTCCTGTACCAGGGCTTCCTGGGGCTATTCTCATTTGTACTTACTGGGCTGGGTGTGTAGCTCAGTTGTAGAGCACTTACATAGAATGCAGGAGGCCCTGAGTTCTAAGTTCTAACCATAGCATTCCTCCCCACTTCAGATGATTCCTTTCATGAATTTTTTCAGAGAGCTATTTTGATGCCTCTAGCTAAATTATATGGAGTTTGTCATACACACCTGTAATCCCAGCACTCTGACAGCACTAGGAAGGAGGATAGCAAGTGCAAGTCCAGCCTGGGTAATTTAATGACTTAAGGAGGCGGTCTCAAAATAAAAAAAAAGGGAGATCTGGCTTAGAAAGTAGCTCAGTGGAAAAGTTGATTCTCTAGAACCGGTATATCTATTTTGATGAATAAAAATTCTAGACAACAAACAAGTCAGTAAAGTAGAATAAAAAGATTCCCAGACTACCAGTTGACTTAGTCTCTCTTCCAGCTCTGTTACAAACTAGCATGTAATCTTTTATATACATATATAATTCCATTGCTTTTTTCTGGTACTGGGAATCAAACTCATAGCCTTGTGCTTCCCAGGCAGGTGCTATGGTACTGAGCTGTACCCACAACCCCTAAAATGTAACCTTGAGCAAGTCACTGAACTGCTCCAAGATGTCAATACTTTCTGCCACTGAAATGAGAAGCTCAATTGAAAATGCACATGGGCGCTTCCAAGTTCCCTTGCCTTTATAGTTTCATTAATCCTCCAATCATACGTTATGAACCAGGCCAAATGATTGGTTTCTTCTACCTTGATTTCCTTTTTTTTTAACACTGATTTTCTTTTATTTTGAAGAATAAAAAGAACAGCAAGAAAAATAAAAAGACAGAAACAGGGTAGCATATAATAATACATACATTACAGATTTTTGAAACAAGAATATCTGATTAACAGTGATTGATATATTATCTATTTTTATCACCAAATCTGTTACCCACATTAACAGAAATAGTTATGCAAGATGGGACATATGACTGAATATTAGCACATGCTTTCAAGAATATTTAAATAGAACAGATTAATTTAAAAGATAGGACATAATAAAAAGTAAGTAATACGTTTTCAAGAAAAATAATACTTTAATTGAAATTGTAGGGGCTGGGGAGATGGCATAGTAGAATACACACTTGCTTGTCAAGTACAATGTCCTAAATTAGATCCCTGGTACAAGAAAGAAAGAAAGAAAGAAAGAAAGAAAGAAAGAAAGAAAGAAAGAAAGAAAGAAAGAAAGAAAGAAAGAAAGAAAGAAAGAAAGAAAGAAAGCAAGCAAGCAAGCTGGGCGTGGTGGCGTATGCCTGTAATCCCAGCACTCAGGAGGCTGAGGCAGAAGGATTGTTATGAGTTTGAGACCAGCCTGAGCTACAACGTGAGCTTAAGGCCAGCCTGAACTGCATAGTGAGACCCTGTCTCAAAAAAGACAAAAAAAAAAGAAAGAAAGAGAAATTGCATAGTGCTGTCTCAGAATTTAGTCCAAGAAAAATATCATTCCACCTCATTCATATTATCAAATCACATTCTATCCATTAGATGGAAAAGTAGTCAGTGATAATTAATTATCAAACAAAACAAATGTTTAACTGTTTTCAGTAGGAAAAAATACAGTGAAAAATTTTTACTTCTAGATATACAACAGTTATTAATGACACTAACTGAAATTAGGATGGAGATTAGTCAAAGAAAGCATTTCTCAGCCTGAAGAGGTAGCACACACCTGTAACCACAGCTGAGATAGGAGGATCACCAGGAGTTCAAGGTCAGCCTGGTTTACATAAGTGAATTCAAATCAAACCTACACTACATAGTGAAACCCTATTTCAAAAAAGAAAGCAAAAAAGCATTTCTCATTGTAAAATATTCCGTATTCCAAGTCTTATATTTTATCTTAAAATATGAATAGTTATATGAAAATTTCAAATTAGTCCATTACTAGATTTTTCCCCACATTATTGTATACACTGAATTTTAAGAAGTGTGTGCCAACATAATTTCAGCAAAGCTTACAGTTCTGGCTGAAATTTTTAAAAATATTATATAAAATTTCCAGGATTAAAACTGAGTTTAGGGCTAGATTAAAGCACCTGAAAGCAGGCGCAGGGCCGGGAAGTTCAATCCCAGAGCCTGCTTTGCCAGCCCCATCCCTGGGGCACACTGAGATGGCAATTGAGACTGCCTGTGGTGGTGCAGGCGTGCAATCCCAGCTCTTGGGAGGCTGTAAACAGGAGAATCACTATGAGTCCGATGTAGTAGTGAGACTCGGACCACCCTATAGACCCTTCCCTAAAATAAAAAAACTAAAAACTAAAGCTGGGTTTGGTGGCACACATCAGTAATCCCAGTGTTCCAGCACTTTGGCAGCTAAGGCAGAAGGAATGCTGCAAGTTTGAAGCCAAATAACTACAAAGTGAACCCGTGTAAAACAAAACCTATTTCCACATTAATTTGGAGGCCAAACCACCAACATTCTGTAGTCCGGAGAGGCAATACTTCTCCTAGTGAGCACTTGACTTTGAGTTAGAATAGTTTCATTTGTTTTTTCCTATAGTGAAGAACAAAGAAACAACAAAAGCCGAGGCAGAGGCATTCCATAGTTGAGGAGAAAAATGCAACGTGGACTTTGAGTATCTCTGACCTTTCTTACTCTTGGAATGTTAATTATGTTTGGAAGTTGGAATTCAAGACCTCTCTAGAAAAAAAAAATGTTTACTTCTCTTGAGCTTAATTCCCTTTCTTTAAAGTCCCAAGTCTACGAGTTTATTTCTATAGTTCTTCATTATTTCTGCATTCATACTTTTCTCTCTGTATGTTTAAGTACTCTTTTGATACACAAGGGCACCAAAGATGTATAGGGATATAGCATTATTTTTATAAAGAAAGTCAAAGTGAAAAATGAATTCAATATAATGCATTTTGCTGTAAGAATATATGTCTTTCAGGGTAAGATTTTATTAAGGAAGTCAAACTGGGCATCAACCAAATCACACTTGAAATATCTGTATCTAGAGAAATAACAATCACTTTATCAGCCTCTATATTTTTTAGAGTTATGTCTCTGAAGAATTCTTTAAAGCTAAGCAATACATCCCTACAGCCCAAAAGGTTTTGTATTTTACCTAAACCTTATGAATTGTGGAAATCATTTGCTTTTTAAAGATGAGAACTTGCCTTGTTAACAGCTAGTAGCCCCTAAGCTCTTGTCTTCACTGATAAAGATTAATAGAAAATGGATAGAAGCTACACATGCCCCTTCAAACTACCTCTTTTATTTTCTGTTGAGTTGGTAGAGGAAATACAGTATAAGAGATCCAAAAAATTTGCTGAAAAGCAGTGAGAAAAGATTTCCTCATCTAATAACGGCTTATGATTTTCATTTTTCTTGTGTAACTATGGCTACTCAAGTTATATGCTTCAGCAAATTATCTTTATACCTTTGTATCTTGGTTGTCACAATTGTGAATAAGATGTTTGACCTGACATTTCAATAGTTCTTCCCAGCCCTGACAACCTCTGATACATAAAAACAAAATTAAGACTGAAACTAAAACAAAGTGATCCTTTGCGAATACAAAGAATCATTTTCAGGGCCAGAGATTCCAAACACAAACATACATTAATCATTTGGAAATATTTGGTATATATTCATGAAAACAAAAGTAGAACAGCTTTTTCTAACACACACTTTAGAAATATGCCTTGAACATACTTCATAAGCTTACCATGGTCGAAGAAAATATTTTTTGAGCTCACAGTGTTTCATTACATTTAGATCTTCAAAATCCTGTCACAGAAACATGCTGTCATTGCCCTGTAGGGACCAGTAAGTAACATTCAATGCATATCAAAAATATTTTAAGAAATTCTTCCTCAGACGGTGAAGACTAGAGATGATGTGCAGAACTGTGAAGGTTCTTTTTAAAAATAAAGATATTTGATTAAAAGTGCTAAAATTCTACAGATGTGACCTAGGTGTCTGGATTTTAAATGAGCTATTTGAATTACACACATTAAAGTTTGAAAACTACAACTTCATGTTGAATACCTTTCTATGCATTGGTTTTGTTTTTTTATTTATTTTATTGAGAAATAAATAGCAATGAGGCAGTTTCAAAACCGATTAATAGGACAATTTCAAAAATTACTACATTCTATATTATTACCTTCATAGTCATTATTCATAGTACAAGATGGAGATATATGCATTGGTTTTCAATTAGGAGCCATTGACTGACTTTCTCCTCTGCCCTTATCCTACAGTCTTTTCTCCTTTACTTAAGTTTTTGTTCTTGTGTGACATCTTTCTTTCACTACAGTGAGAAAAAGTAAGGAGAATAGTCATTTGATATGTAGTTAACGTCACCTTGCAGTGTCCTAAGAGGTTCCTAAAGCTGAATGTGACCCATAGAACTGATTTATAGCTTCACTGACTCTTGTCACAGAAGAAGAACTTTCAGGATACATCAGTAAGAGACAGAAATGGATTTATTGGGCAGAAGTTTAAGGTGTTTCCTGGTTCCTCAACAGAAGAGAGAAGTGTAGTGCAGTTTTGAGCTAAGAATATTTCTGTTTCTGGCAGTAGGAATCTATAGTATTTGTCAACTTGTAGTCTTGGTCTGGTCCTTTCCTAGGGGAATATTTATTTTACAGGATAAAAAAAAAAGACAATCTGTTCACGATGAAAGAGGCCCATTTGCAGGTTAAAAAGGGAAGAACTGAATCTACCTGCAGGTAAAAGACAATTGTCCAGGTTTATATTGCTTCTTAAGAGAAGAGGGGAAAACAACTTTAAATTGGGCTAGAGTAAATTTTGTGTCCAAAATGATGCTGCAATATTTCTTAAAAGTACAATTTTTAAATGCCAGTTTCCTTGTCTTTTTTCTGTCTGTACTTCTATCCTCACACAGGTAAGGTGACCAAACATTCTGAAATATTGTCTAACTCCACACCTTAGCAAAAGCCCCCTCACCCACATACTTGAGAGCTTTTCATGGCTTGTGCTTCCTCAGTCCTGCTGAGGCTTCTGAGTTAAGTCTTAACTGTCCTCACACTCCAACTCTGCCTAGCTTAGCCAATAAGTTACTCTTAGTAGTTCTTTAAGAGTTGAATCCCTTAGGTCTCATAGATAATTTTTTCTCTCTTTAAGAAACACAAGGATTTCACAAACACACTAATAATTAGACAGCACTATCTCAACTCCAATTGGGGTAGTAGTACTTCCTTGTATAAACCAAATAGCAGCTTGAGGTCTCACTGTGGGCAGCCAACCTTTCAGCAAATCCTTCAGAGGACCTCTCATCACTTCTTATAGAGGAAATGTTGTTTCCTCCACACAATAAAGGGAAACCAAGCATTAGGTATCTTTGTTTTCTCCCTTCCCTTTCCTTCCACATATTAGCCCAATGCTTCATTGGAAAGTAGAGCCACCGGGTAAATATGTATTTAATTAGCGTCTCTCAGCCATCGGCCGTGTTTCCTTGTTGGGACTACACCTCTCTCCTACTTCCTTTTACAATGTCCTGCTTCACAGCCTCTTTCACCCTTAAGGGGACCACGCTGCACTCTCCAGCCACCACGGGGAATCCTTGTAACTAGTACTCATTACATGCCATTAAGCAGCTAAGACCTTGTACAGGGAATTCTCATGGAAATGGGATAACTGAAAGACAAGAAACAGAAACATAAAAGCACTGATCTCCACACTGTATGTGCACTGCATGTACTATTATATTTAATTCATTGCATTTATTGTATGTCATGATTCATTTATTAGATATTATGACCCTTAGGGTCTTGGAACAATTTAATTCTCTTAACTGATAGAAAATCTTTCTTCTCTGAATATGCTTATATTGTCCATTATAGAAATTGTGATGATTTGGAGAAGTAGAAAAACAAAGGAAGAGATTACTATAAGCCTAGGTCTGTGGGATAACCTGGTTGTTCCGGAATATTTTCATACATAGTCAAGCATGTGTGCACAAGATCTACACATGCATAAACAGCTTAGGAAAATAGAAAAGTAGATTGTATTCATTTTTTAGACTTTGCTTTCTCACCTAGTAACTGACATGGTGTTCTTTTTCATGCTCATAACACCATGCCTAGGTCATTATGTTTAACATCACCCAGGATTCCACTGTACTTTCATAGTATTAAAGTTTTTAAAGTGTTTCTCCATCATAGTGATCATCAATGAGGCTATAAATATTGATTTTCTGTGTATATCTTTATATGCTTTTTTAGTTACTTTCTTGTCATAAATTCTTTGAATTCAACTTTGGGTGTTTGTATTTGCACATTTTAAGGATTTTTATACATCATCAGATTATTCCTCCAAAAATACAGAACAATTTATTTTCAGTAATTGGAATTCTTTTGGTAATTCTGCGAAGGCCAGACAGAAATGGTATTTGAAATGTCAGGCTAAGTTACCAAATGGCCAGGGGAAATGTTGCTGTACCTGGCTGCTTAGCTTTGGATTTCAATCTTTGCAGCATTAGAAACTTTATTATATTTATGTTATAGGCAGCATTAATTTTTATGCATTAATTAGTACTCCCATGTAAGTGATACAACATAATTCCAGATTTACCTGAGGATATCTCTTTCCTAACATTGGCTTTCTGGCTTTCTTTTCTGGATGGTGATTTATTCTATGAATTTAGCTTCTCATCCTCAAGTGAGATGTGTATTTTATAGCACAGATCATTCATTTGTATATTCTTAAATGGTGTCTAAAGATTAACATATTTTTAAATACAGTTGATGCTAAAGTGCTTAGACTCCTGCCTAAATTATTCATCTTTGGGGAAAGCTTTTAAACCAATGTCTGATTTTACTCTTCCACGTGAGTTGTTGTCTCAGTAAGTTTTACGCAAAGGAAACAAAGCAGAAAATGTTGGAGCTTAGTGAAAACAAATCCCAGGTGCACAGGAATAAAGAAGGGCAGAGGAAAAGGAGAAGCAGATGGGAAGAGGAGCAGAAAAGGACAGATGCCAGACGGGAGGAGTCTATGGAAAAGGCTGGCTGGGGGGAGAAAAGGCAAAGTCAAAATGTATGGAGAGACTTTTCCATTTCTCAAAGCAGAAAGGATTTCAATGCTAGCATGAGTCACATGAATACTGAGAGGTTTTTCTTAGTCATGAAGTCCAGTTTTTTTTTTCTATCAGAAATATTAGGTAAGAATCAATGACTGCAATAGGATGGTAAAGCAACTAGATTCCAGTATATATGTCATGCTAAAAGCTCCGAATGCTGCATGTAGAGATAAACACGCAGATGAACAGATACTATCTTTCCTCCAAATTGGCTTTAAAATGCCCCACTGTATCCTTTTTGATAGGTTTAAAAGCAGGTAGGCAGACTTTTTGTGGAGGCTGTTGTGTGTTCCACAAGACGTTGAATATTTTGGAAATAGCCAACCAATGAAATGGGATTAGAACCAGCAAGTGTACCTCTGGGTATCCTAACTCAGTTGGCTTCTGTTATTTTGCAGGTCCCATCTGGAAGCCAGTTCGGACCAGTGGAAGCGTCTGCACCTTTCTCTTCAGGAGCTTCTGGTGTGGCTTCAACTGAAAGATGACGAGTTAAGCCGCCAGGCACCTATTGGAGGAGATTTTCCAGCAGTTCAGAAACAGAATGATATACATAGGGTAGGACACTTTTAATCCTAGTGACCCATTTTAAATTAGTTTTGTTTGAAATTAAGTTGAACGTAAATTTTTTTATTCCCCTCAGCCAAAGATCATTTATAAATAATAGACACCATTATTGTAAATGGTAAAGCCATCTTCTGTCGTAATACCCTTTAAGAAATTGTCCATCTATTTGTATAATTTTAAGCCCTGTTATCATGCACAATACTGAACATTTATGAAAGTAGACTGCTGTAATAAACACCATGTAGCTCATTAAGACATAAAGGATCATCAGTTCATGGTTATTATTTCTTCAGCGCCTCCATTGGTTTCACCATTATTTTAAATCAAATCCTAGACACATGTCATTTTGTTCATAAATATTGCAGGGATCATCTTAAAAAGATACTACAAAGGCTTACTCTTTATAAGTAAACACAGTGCTGCCATAATATTTAAAAATATCGCTAATTGCATTATATCAAATATCTAATAAATTTTCATGTTTTTATTTTTCTTATACATATCATAATGTTTGAACATTTTCTGGGTTTATTTTATACAGAAAGTTTTTGTTTTAATTTTTTGACCCAGGATATTTTTTGGGGGGGTATGAAGAATCGAACTTGGGACTTTGCACCAGCGAGGCAGGTGCTGTGCCACTGAGCTAACTGCCCAGCCCTCTGGGTTTATTTTATTTTATTTTTTGTTTTATTAATTTTATTGAGAAACAAATAGCAATGAGCCAATTTCAAAACAGATTAGTATGACAGTTTCAATAATTAATACATTATATATTGTTGCCTTCATAATGGTGATTCATGGTACAAGATGCAGACATGATATCCTGTCTAAACACTATTAAGTATAAATCTTTCTTCTCATTGAATTAAGAGAAAGTAGCTGTGTATCTATCCTAACTGTTTTGTATATACAGATACAAAATGGTCCTTCATTTGTATGCCCTTCTTTTGTTTAGTTCAGTCAGAGATAGTATTCCATTGTCATTTAAATATTGTAGGTGCACGAATTCAGCAAAATAATCCAATATAGTCCAGTAGACCATAATAGTAGTGGGTTATCTGTAGGACTGGCAATTTCAGAAGTTGTTGACTTGAGCCTTTACAACTTAGCCTATTAATATGGCTTTACATTTTATACCTCGTTTCTATACTTTTCTGCTGGATGATTAAGACCAAGATAAAGCAAGACCTGTATAATAAGAAATGTAACTTTTATATCTGACAAGATCAGTCAAGTCCAATCAGGATTTACCCTGAAACCCTGTACCATATTTTGAAAATCCTTTGTCAGTATCAGCCATGTGGATGAGTCACAGCCATTGCTTGAGAAATTTGCTCTCTGTGAAAGCCAGAGAGAAATTTTTCTCTCCATGTGACTGTTCTTAGGTACACTCTACATCATCAATCATGTTGCTCTGTGGCATGATCTCTGATCAGTAATCTGAGATAGAACTGAGTTACAGGATGTTACAGTACAGGTTCTATGTCCTTAGTCCTCACTGACTTGTATAGTCTTCCCTCGTGTAAGAACTCAAAAGAGGAAATAAAACTGGATGGGTTTATTTTAAATAAGAATTTAAATGATGACCAGCTCTTGGGAGGCTGTAAACAGGTGAATCACTATGAGTCTTGTCTAGTAGTGAGACCCTGAACACCATGTAGACCCTTCCCTAAAACATACAAAAAAAAAGAATTTAAATGAGGAGACCAGGTGTGGTGGCACAGGCCTATAATCCCAGCACTGGAGAGGCTGGAAACAGGAAGATCACGAATATGACTCTGAGCTGCATTGTGAGATCCTGTATCAAATACATTCTTAAAAACTAATTTAAATGAGATGTACACATTGTATTTGCTTAATTTATTTCTTAAACCCCTCCCTTTTCTTTTACTTTGAAACAATTAAAGATATACAGTAAGTTATAAAAATAGTATCAATTTTCCCTGTACGTTTTACCTGGTTTCCTGTAATGGTTATGTTTTATTGACTACAGTATAACTTTTATTGTCATTTCACCCAGCATTCAGTATAAAAATGCACATCTCCATTAAACCTATCTGTTTTCTACATGATTAGTAGCCAGATGTGACTATTGGTTACTGAGTAGTGCCATTCTACAGGTTTGATCATATTCAGGTTTGATTTTGGTCTTATTCCATACTTATTCATGTATTCTATTATTAGAAGGTACATAATGCTTTGTTTCTCTTTCTTGGGTGTGATTTATAAACTGTTAGTGATCAGTGGCTACAGGATTCAATGTGATAATTGGTATTCCTCTCATTCTCTATTCACTGACTATCTGGAGTATGTCTACAAAAATTTTTAACTCATCCATTATTCAAGTAGGCAGTGACCCATTCATATAGGATAGGCAAGATAAATGTTTCTGTGTGCCAATTTTCAGAATAATGACTTGCTCAATAGCATCCTCCAACAGTGACCAATTGTTTCTTTTTCATGGTTTTTAGTTACATTTCTATCTTCTCTGCTCAGAATGGGAAAGGAAGAGATGTGACCTTGCTCATTTCGAAGACCGTCCATCCTAGCAAAGTATCTGCTAGATAGTGGACACTGATAAGTGGTTCTGATATGAAAATAAAAGATATACAAACATAAATGAATAGCTAACCAAATCAATTACTACCAAGTAACAAAAACTTGATAAAATGGTAATGCTTCTGTATGTTGATCACTTAACAAAGCAAGATCTCTATGGAGACACAGCCAAAGGTGGCATTTTGAAAAGAGGTCAAGGGTTTATATTATATTGAAGAGACATAGACAATTATAGAGAAGGGAAGAAGACATGAAGGAAGACCCTGAGATCTTTGTAGAAGAATGCCAGGAAAACTGCCGGTTTCTCCATTAGCCATTTCCCTTCATATAAATCAGACTATTAAATTAGCTTTTGTGTGGTGGTAGGAAATAATTTAGTAGCACTATATTTTTTCAATGTTTGTGATTTGAATAAATAGTCAAACACTAGTATATTTGTAGAAGATCATGGCCTCAGAAGAATGTACATTTTAAATAGAATAGACTATGTAATGTAGTAAAATGAGACTACATTATATGTATTATCTGAAAAAAGGTATAATTTTATGCTAGGTTTAGAAATTAAAGCAAATGGATCACTGGGCTAGTGCACCAGGAGACTCTGTCAACTCATTTTCTTCTGTGATTAGATTCCTGCTCTGTTCAGCAACTGAAAGATGAGAAAATGGGTCCAAATATCTGTCACTGTCCTTTTTAGTACTTACTTGGTTAGAAGTCTTGCTTTCCCATTCATAATTATTGGTTTTGGTAGCTTACTGATACAAAACCAGCAGTCACAATATTTGCAAGTACTTGTCTCAGTCTTCACTCAGGAATTTCACCAATGTGACCTGCCTCAGGGAGATGGAGACACTAGAATGGAGGATGACTTGCACCAGAGTTATGTTAATTAATCCCCACTTGGTCCTGTGCTTGCTTAGATACCTATCTGTTAGCATTCTTTGACCTAACATCATTTTGATCCCTGTCTTATTTCTGTGTTTTATATACTAGTTCTACTACTTCCCCATTTTTGTCAGCCTCCTAATACAGTTTAAGTTCTATCATCAGATATTTTGCTGTTTTCCAAAGCTCTAAACTCCTTTGCTTCTTGATCTTTTTGTTGTTTCCATCTACAAAAGCTCACAACATATAGAAGCTACATATTTTCTCTTATCCAGAAAATACCACAGCAGATTGGTATGGTACCTATTCAAGGTGACCGACCTCCAGCCTTCCATTGCCAACACATCTGGAGGTCAATTACCTCTGAAGTATTTCTTAGCTCTGTCTATTGTTCTCATCACCATAGTTACAAAGAAAAACCTCTTAATCTTGTTGCAATTTTGTTTTGCCACCTAAGGCTATAATCTCTACCTTTTACTCAGAGAAATCTATGTAAGAACTTAAGTATGTAAAATACATATTAAATAATGTCAGTTCTCATTGTTACAATGTTCAGTGGTTTCTTAATGCCTTGAAAAGAGACCAAAATGTTGGCAAGGGCAATAAAAGTATCCATTTGGTATGGCCCTAACCTTCACTTTTCTTACTGTTGTTTCCCCTTGCTCATGGAACAGCTGTTGTACTGTATTTTGTGGATTGTATTGCTGTTTTTGATGATGATATACCTCTCAGGTGAGGCTTTAAACATACTGAACCTCTTTCTGAAACCCTTTCTACCAACATCTATTTGCTTATTGGGTCCAGTTTGACATCTAGTAGTCCTTATATCTTAACTCAGACATTACACAAGCTCTTTTCTGACACTTCCATCTGACCTGCTTATACTCTGGTGTGACACTGTCAAGTTATTTTTTTTCTGTAAGTTATTCTTTGTTCATACGTGCATAATTACTTGATTACTATCAATCTCCCTAAGTATACAACGTGCTTCTGGTAGCTTTGTGGGTGTCATTTTTATATCTACCCCTCTGTAAAGTGCCTAGTACATGAGAGACCCTGAATAGATAGAGAAAAATACAATCAAAGAAGGAGAGGAGAGAAAAAAACCAGTAAACTAGTAATAACTTTTCAGTCTTCCCTACTCCACAAAGAATGAACAGGAACAGAGAAACAAATAATAGAGAGTGATGTTCCTTCTTTATTGGATTTTTCTGTTTATGCACAACTACGCATCATTTTTTAAAAATAATTTTATTGAGAAACAAATAGCAATGAGACAGTTTCAAAACTGACTAGTAGGACAGTTTCAACAATTAATATATTGCACATCATTGTCTTAGTGGTTATTCATTGTACAAGATGCAGACATGTTATCCTGTCAAAAAACACTATTAGAACAAATCCATTTTAATAAGAACAGTGCATTTGGAAGAAAGGAGTAACTTGAACTTATGGCTACCTACTTAGAGTATAATTTGTTTTGTCTTGTTAATAACTAATTTTAATTCTTAATATGAATCATTCTTTCACATTTGAACGAATTCTATTTTGTAATTTTATCCTACTTATGTTTTAATATTTTATTTCACTTATTAAAACATTACGCAAATCTGAAATCTTCATGATAATAAAGAGTTCATAACTTTTCATTAAAAAAAGAAAAAGAAAAAAAAAGAAAAGAACAAATCCTTCTATTCATTGAATTAAGAGAAAGTAGCTATATATCTATCCTATCTATTTTAAATATACAGATACAAAATGGTTATTAATTTGTATTCCCTTTTTTGTTTGGTTTTGTCAGAGAAGCTTATTCCATTGTTATTTACAGGTGCATGAATTCAGCAAAATATTCCCGTATAGCCCAGTAGCCCATAATAGCAATGGGTTTTCCATAAGACTGGCAATGTCAGAAGTTGTTGACTTGAGTCTTGGGCCAGAGAGATGACTCTTCCCTGACAAGTGCAGGGGTCTGAGTTGAATTCCTGGTTCTGCAAAAAAAAAAAAAAAACATTGAAAGTAAGCATATAGTTGCAGAGGTTAAGCACCATTTGTAACGTGTAGAGTTGTATGGATACACATGCCTTTGCTTGTAGCTTGGCCCAGTGTTTTCACAAGGTTCTCTTGATACCTTCAGGAAACACCCTTCTCGCAAAATATTCTCCTTGCTCAAGGAACTTCATTATTCCTGGATGTTGATGAGAAAACTGTTTAGTGCCCTGTATTATTCAGTGCTGTCACATTATACAGCAGCCCTTTCAGAGCTATAGGGCTCTCTAGTTAGTGGCACACATGTTACATGTAGTCGAAACCAATGAATGAAAATCCTTCAAACTGGGTCTTGAAATTGGTTTCTCTGAAGGCAGCTTGTTGTGACTATTGTTGATTTGTACTGGGGGCTGAACACGGGTTTTTCACAATGACCTATATCCCCAGCCTTTATTTATTTATTTATTTATTTATTTATTTATTTATTTACATGAGAGTCTCATTAAGACACTAAATTGCCCTCACTGGCTTGAAATGGTGATTCCCTGCCTCAGCTTCCTGTGGTGTTGAAATTGCAGGCACATTCCACCATACGTGACTCTGAAATCAGGAAGAATAAAAAAATATAAGCAGCATAAAGTTCCATCAAAATCTTATCATTAACCTGGGCGTAATGGCATAGGCCTAATATATGGCACTCTAGAAGCTGAGGCAGGAGAACCATATAGTGAGTTTAGGTCAGCCTAAACTACACAGTGAGACCCTATCTAAAAGTAATACAAAGTATCTCATTACTAACAGATTTTATACTTCATTTTTATTAGACTTGTTTACTTTGATATGTTTCCAGATTTACAAATTCTCATGCCTTATGAGTTCGTTGATTCTTTGAGTTCTTCATTCTGTGGTTATATACATAGAGAATGCTTGGTATGAATATGGGCTACTTATAATCATAAACTTATTTCCCTTGTATTTACAGTGTCATTTTTAATCATCTACTTATTATCTGTTTTAAGTTAATACTCTGGCTTGTTGCTTTTTTATGGGTATGTATGTACCACTAAAATGTCAATCGCTGAATTATCATTTTGTATAAACCAAGATGTTTCAAAACACATAATTTATATGTTCATTATATTATCCTTTCATACTAACAGTGAAATTCTATAGCAAAATATCATCTGTCTTACAGTGTTTTCTTAAAGTTAAAATTTATAGTACATATCATTTGCTATGATAGAGAGGTATCTGATTTTCCTGTAGATGAAATCCCAAGATAGTCCACACAGGTAGTTGGGGAGTACAGTGTTCCTCCTCAAAGCAGTTTTCACACCCATGGGAATGGATCTGTGTTCCCCAAACCAGCTGGGCAGCATAGCAACTACAACTGAATGGCTCTCAAGACTAATTAATAAAATAGTGCTCCATATGCGGTGAAGTGTTATAAATAATTAAAGCTCAAATGTGCCTTAGCAAATATAAACTGACCGATTTTTATATCTTTTGAATATATTATCCTGGCTTTTACAATTCCTCATTACTTGCCTCACTAGACTGACTCGTTTTCAATTAGTGTGTATTATTCTGGTCCAGATATATTTTTAAAACTGACTCCCTTTGTTTTACTTGAGCAGTCACTAAAGTGATATTTATTACTTGTCTACTTCTGTGATTAACCAAGAGAGAGTCTTAAAAGAGCAAGTCATAGTGGGAAATTTCTAAGGCAAACTACAATAAACCATGAGCTTATTTAATTCCCTTTTTCCTATCCCAAATCCAAATGGAGATTAGGTTTTGATTATAAGAACACTGTAGATAATGACTTTTTTATTTGCATTTTTACTAATGAAATTGTTTGTCATTAGGTTTTCATCTTTCAATTTAAAAAGCTCTATAATCCCTTCCCTAGAGACCATTAAGGACACCTTCAAAGCTTCCTGAGATTTTCTGGTTAAGATTTAGATGGAAGTAATCAATACATACATTATTAAAACAGTGGACAGAAAGCCATTATTGCTTGGATGCTGTTGACAAATGAAAAGGCTGGAATAAAGTAGTTTACTTGTTCATTTGTCAGGTCATATATTATGCATGTTCGATTTCTTCAGAAGTCACCACAAAGTGAAGCAGTGGTTCAGAAATTCAATAAAATCACCCCCAAATCATGTTGCAAATTATACATTTACTTAGGCTAATTCTATTATCAATGCTGGCTTGCTTGCTTTGGGTGCCTTTCAGTATGTTTTATCTGGATAGGGTCTCTGTGTTTGCTTCACATAAAAATAGAAAATGTCTCTGGGTGCCATTTGTGAATGTTAAAATTTGAGTACTCTCTGTGTTAAGAAAACTGAAGTCTTCCCTATCGCCTCTGACCATCAACTAAAGGTCATGATAAAGTGATTTATGCCAACATTTGATGACCTGGCCTGTTGGAATTTCTGAGTTTGAGTCCCTGAAGAGTTTTATTTTAGCTATATCTATACTAAGATGCCTCTTTAGCTATGTTGAGGGAGATAGATATCTTTTTGATTTATTCTTCATCACTCAGAGCACAAACTATGTCTGCATAAGTATAGTATCCTATGCACTCATATTTAGGGATGCTGAATAGAAAACTCTTAAAATATATTTTTAGAATTGCATTTCTAGGCCTTTGAGGGAATCTTCTAAAAACTAGCTATATCATCAAAATGGAAGAATAAAGTCATCTAGGAATTGCTGCTTTTCTTTAATTACTATAACAAGATAAAATGTGAACAATTTACAAATTGGTTTTTTGACCAAAATCTTCTCCCTCATTTTGTCAAAATATTTTGATATCTTAACAAATTCTCTTAAAAATAACATTGGTACAATGTTTTGCCTTTACAAAGCAGTTTTATAATCATTGTTCCCTTAATTACCAATGCACCCTGGCTCTTTCTCTGTGCTTTTCTTTTTCATAAATAAAATATTTTAGGAAAATTTTTGATATAGTGGAAATTCCTAAAATGTATTGATTCTTTCAGAAAGTATCTATTGAGTGCCTATTATGTGCTAGGGGCTGACAATACAAGAGGGAACAAGACAAGTCCCTACCCCTATGGACTTTGATTTGAATGAGGGCTATACAATGTAAATCAAGAAATTAATATGTAAAATATTGTCAAGTAGTAGCAAGTGCTATGAAGACAAACTAAGCAAAGTGGGGACAGTGGAAGCCTAGAAAGTTTGCACCTATCTGAGTAGCTCATCCTGGGACAAAGATCTGTGTGAATGATTGAACCAAGCAAACACTTTGAGTCAAGAGCATTCTAAACAGTGTGAGCAGAAGGCCAAGGGCAAGGCCAGATCTGGAGTGTTTCAAAAAACAACAAGAGGGACAGTAATCCTGAAGGGAAATGATAGCAGACTGCAGACACAGGCCAGACACTGACTAGTCTCACAGGCCATATTTGGGGATAGATTTCAGTGTGTGCACAATGAAACGTCAGTGGAGGGCTCTCACCGCAATGATGTGACCTGATTTCAGGGTTATAAGTACACTTGACTGCTGTATGGAGAATGGACTGAGAGGGCCAAAACCAAAAGCATGGAGGACATTAAGCTGGTGAAGCCTCTAGGGAAGAAATGGTAATGACTTAGACTGGAATAGAAATGATAGATGTGGTAAAAAAGAATACTGCAGCATGGATGTATTTTAAAGGTTGAGTTGATAGAGCTTTAAAGGGGATGTGAAGTGAGAAAAAAAGAAAAGTCAATGATGACTTTGAGCTCTGTGACTTGGACAAATAGGAAAATCATAGTGACATTTATGAAAATAAGGAAGTCCAGTAAATGATCCTACTTGAAGGTGTGTGCTGGGAGCAAATTAAAGGTTCCACTTTGGGAAGATGATGATATATCTAGTGGTATTTTTCAGATATGATTCACCACTCACACTTGACAATCTCAAATCTTGGCTGAACCTCTTGAGAATGGTTATAAATTAATTTGTCACGGAGTGTTCCAGTAATCCAGTCACTTGTATTATCGCTTCAGAAAGAATTTCCAGAATTTAGGGCTTAGGCTCACTAACCTAAGAGCTAATTCTCTCAATGGCCATGGAAATACTTAGAGTTTTCTCCAGCGATTTCTCAGCATCAGCTCAGAATTTCACTTTAGTTTCAGGAGGAAGTGAGTTCCCCACTGGTTGTTGCAAACAACCCAACTTTCGGGATTGAAAGTCAAACAGATACTCAAGATGTTGTGTAGCCTGTAAACTGACCCCTCCAGTATCATAGACTTTCAAGCAAGTTGAACTCTTTTAGTCTTTTATGAGATTCATTTTCCTCAGTTTCTCTCTTCCTTGAAGCTTCTTTATTTCATGAATCTTTATGCATTTGCTTAAGTTGTTGGAAATATTTTCTTCGTGGTGTTTTTTGGTGGTGGTGGTGGTTTGTTCTTTTCGTGCTTTTGAGACAAGACCTCACTGTGGTACAGACGGGCCATGAACTCACCATGAAGCCCAGGCTGGGCTCGATCTCCCAGGGATTCACCTGCCCCAGCCTCTCAAATGCTGGAATTACGTTTTTGGATCCTTGCCCTTTTCAAAAACCTTGGTATTGAATGATAGTAATTGAGCTTTCACTCTCTGTAAGTCAGCGTTTGATAAAATATTACTTATATGTCTGAGGCTCTGTAAACATGTTGCTCTTTAAATGAAAAATATCATTGGGCTGATGTTAAGCAAATCTCTTATCAGACTTAAAAATAATACAGGAGGGGCCAGGGCAATAATTCAGCAGTATAAGCACCTGCCTAGCAAGCAAAACGTCCCGAGTTTCATCCCTGGTACCATATATATATATATATATATATATATATATATATATATATATATATATATATATATATATATATATATATATATATATATATATATATTTACATAGAATTACATATATATATATTTACATAGAATTACATAGGAAATACAATGATAATCTGGGATAATAGAATTTTAAATTTTTTAAATACTGATCAAATCACAGGTATGGCTGTTAATATTCCTGCTTCTTTCTGTCTTCTACTAATTATTTCTTGAATGACTGGAGCTATTGGCACACTCTAAATTTCAATATATCTTCTCTTCTCACATACACCAAATTCTTCAGAGTAGAGGAAAAGCCTGAACCAGTGGTTCAAACCATAAAATTTTTGTCTGGACATGAACATTTCCTTTTTAGAAATCACTAGGTTTAAGAAAGCAGAAGTTCTAGAGCCATTTCTTGAGGAAACTCCAGTCAGTAACTAAAAGATTACACTCAGCTTTAGATCAGGAACATATGAGTACACTCAGGATAACATCTCTGTTTTTCCAATTTATAGCATTGTTTTTTTCTCCAATGATTCATATGACAAGACTTTTGCCTGCAAGCCTATTCTGCATCTAAATCACCCTGGCCTCCCTGCAATGTACTCTGGTATTCTAACTAGATATTCTATTTTTTATCCAACAATATTTAGTGACAATCTACTGTATGCCAAGCTATAGCTATAATTTTTGTCATTAGCAGTGATGCTCTTCAGAAACTGGACAACAGATCTGTGATTAATTAATGATCTAAACATGTTGACTATTGAGGATTATAACTGGATGTTCGGATTTAAATAAGATGGATGTCAGACTTGCCATCTGACAAATAAGCATGAAAAGGTGCAGGAAGATGTGATACTTTTTGTGAGGTCACTGGAGCCAGGTTCTGGCCCAGACCAGATTTAGAGCCCAGGGCTTCATTCAGGATTATATCCTTTTTACCTCTCTGACCTGCCTTCCAAGATGGTTCTGTGAAAATTTTCTTCCAAATATGGAAATTGTGTATACGCCTTCCAGTAGATTTCCTTCTGAGCAACACAAATATAGCTTTGCCACTTCAGTGACAAGGTCGGTAAAATTTGGCTCCAGGGAAGCTATGCATGATTGAAAGATATATGTGTTTGAAAAGCAATACCCTATGTATTCAGCGAACTTTGCCCTGTGTCTAGGTAGAAGGAAGAATGTTCTTTTCCCTGTAAGGTCAGATCCTGGACCAGAGTCTTCAGCTGTTTCCCATATTCTCTTCAGTACCTCTAGCAAGTCAGTATCCTGCCCTTCATCCCTTCCACCAATAGTTTTGAGCTACTTCTGCTTATGGTGTTATTAGACATTTTTGGTGATATTATTAGGTATATTTGGTGATATATACCCTCATATCTGGAAGCCAGAAGGCAGAATAAATTATTAGTGACTTGGTTATTCTCTATTATTTTAAGGGTCTTTGAAATTTTGAATTTCTTTCATGGCAATTAGGTATTTTCACTTTCATGGCTTCCAAATTATTATAGATCCAAACAGTTTTACTTTTTAGCATCACTTACTTTCATCCTGGCTAAAGAACTTCAAAGTTTGGATTCAAAATGTATAATGAACTGATAGTCTTAAGTAAGCCTTATCCGTGTTTCAGTATTCATTTGTAACATGTTTATATTTATTTATTTAGTATTTTAGGGAAGGGTCTACAGGATGTTCAGGGTGTCACTACTAGAATGAGTTCATAGTGATCCACCTGTTTACAGCCTCCCAAAAGCTGGGATTACTGATGTGCACCACTAAGTCCAATCTCTATCACCATCTCAGCGCACTCCAGGAGCAGGACCAGCACGGAAGGCCTGGACATTGAACCCCCAACCTCTGCACCTGCTTCCAGGTGCTTTAATCCACTTGGCTATTTGGCTGGCCCTTGCAAAATGTTTATGATTGGAACATATGTGCTACAAATAATCTTAACTAAAGTATAGTGTTAACTTCCCAAGGACAAAGATCAGATTCTTATATCTTCCATACCTTATACAAAATAGCTTCAAAATAAGTACTTTTGAATCACGTATTTAATCAGCAGTTATTCATCTAATAGGTCAGCTTTTGCATATGAAACCTCTACCAGATAATTTCTACCGAGAATTGAACCCAAGGACTTCAAACTGAGCTATATCCCATGTCAGTTGCATGGTTTGTTTGTTTGTTTGTTTGTTTGTTTTGAGACAGGATCTCAATAAGTAACTAAATCGGCCAGACTAACCTGGAATTTGTAATTTTCCTGCCTCAGCCTCTCAAAGGCTGTAAGACCAATCCTGGCTTCATCAGATAATTTCACTTTGGAAGTAAGTGAATTTCCCTTGGGATTAACTGCTGCCATAGCACTGTAAATCTTGCTTTATATAGTTTATTTTGAAACCCATTAGAAGCTAAGGCAAAAGATCCTTTTAGAATGCCTAACTTTTTCTGAATTTCCAAACAGAACAGTATTTTCTTTTCATAGAGGTACCATAAGCATTTGGTTTGGCAATTACTTTTAATTCTTCCACATCCCTATTTTGGACCCTTGGGTCTGGCTGTCTTGGAGAAGTGAAAAGGAAGATATAGGATGAGAATATATTCTACAGAAAAATAATTTGATCTGTTCAAGAGATTGAGCAGATAATTACCTTAACATTTGAATGTTGGTATGTAAATATGGCACAGATATGTTCTGTATGTGTGGGAAAGTTTCTAAATCTGATATTTTTCATATCAGCACATGAATGAACCAATTTGTCTGATTGAAACTATTAGCCATAATTTATATGAGAAAAATCAGAGTTATGTGAGTATGTATTTTCCAAAAGCTAATTTGGCATCTTTCCTTAAGAGATAAGATACTTATTAAGAAGGAATTAAGGCTCTTGCCATTAAACGTTATTTTTTAAAGTATCTCCAGTTTCCATCTTTTCAAAATGCATTTAGTTGTATCACAACATTCAGTTTATGGTAAATTATTGAATATTGGAATTTTCATCTTTCACTCTGTAAATGGAGAATCTCTTCCCAGCTACATAAACCTGTGTCTCTTGAGTTCAATGCTACAGAGACAACTGATACCCATTTTCTTGAATAGCATTTGGTACATAGATGGAAAAGGACCTTTCATGTAACCATGTTTAAAACAATATATTCTTATTTGTGGGTTTTCTGCATAATACAAACCACATCTCATTTGCCTTTTTATATTTTTCAGAACTGACTGTTTCTTCTTTTGCTTGTGATGCTTTTTTGGATGTAGTCTACATCTTCCATGAATTCTAAGATACTAGCACTTAACCTGCTCCTCTATCCACTTTCTCTTCTTAATTTGAAGCAGTGACATAAAAATAATGGTGCTTATGTCTTTGTAATGACAGAAATTCCTTTGTCTGCTCTTCAGAGTCATTTTAATCCTCAGTGACTCACATTTAAGAAATGAACTGTACAGCTGTAGTGGAGCTAAGTCCTTGGCAACAAACTGAGGGCAAACAAGTGTTGTCTCACAATGGATGGCCCTGAGCCTTGGATTATTCAATGTTCATGTGTAACAATGCAATTGTACCATCAGCTAGTGTCTTGGACTTTTTCAGTTAGAAGAGACTTTTAAGGCCTACTTTCTTATTAAATGAGCCAACTCCAATAGTTTTTCCTGCTTTATACTATCCGTGACTTTACTAAATCTTTTCCTCATAATCTGATCAAATACACTTTTTTTTTATTTTGCGGAACCAGGGATTGAACTCAGGCCCTTGAACTTGCCAGGGAAGCACTTATTCCACTGAGCCATCTCCCCGGCCCCATTACGCTTGTTTTGTGTGACCTGTCCAATTTTCCTGAGTTTCTTCTAGTTTTTAACATTGAAAGTTTCCCAGGGCTGAGGAGATAGCTCAGTAGAACTCAGTAGAACTGAGTTCAATCCTCAGTACCACAAAAAAAAAAAAAAAAAAAGAAAAAAGAAAGTTTCCCATCCTGAAAAATGAAGTGCTGAAATACCAAGTACACTGATTATTCTGTGGCTGGTTTCCAGCTTCTGGTCTATATTCAAGTCATTATCCTAAAAAGAGCATCACTTCCCTTGTCTTGTTACCTTTCTTCATTCTCTTGTCTCTTTCTCTTTCTATTCTGAGGACAAAAAGAAAAGATATTGAAAAACAGTTTTCACCGAAATACTCCCTCTTCTATCCCTTCCTCAAGTAAACCTGCTTCTGAGGTTATTGCTCTGTGCTGAAATTGTTCTCCCAAGTCAGATAAACACTTTTACTTCCAGATCCAGCTTTTCTCTGTGTATTACAGTTAGATGTTCTTGAGGCTGAGTCTCTCTTTAAGAGTTCTGCACTCCTCATTTTCTCCACACTCCTTATGTATTTCATTTTGCTCTCATGAGATCTTATTTCTCTATCTGCTCATTTAATATTGATACGTAGGTGCTCGATGTATATGAGCTGAGTGGCAATGACTCTTTATTCTCTTTTTCTTCTCCCCAAACACTTCACGTTATCCTTTCCTTAGGATGAGTGTTACCTCTCTAAGATAAGTACTCACATGCTTGTCTGTTCAATATACAGAATTCTCTCTGTCTTAATGTTGGGTTTTAATGCTAGTATTTTACAATTTTATCCTGAATGTACACATGAGGTGTTCTAGACCAGAAGCCAATCTATTTTACTTACCTTACAATAAGTATTTGTTAACTACTCCTCCCTTTTCCAAAGACTAACTCCTAGTTACGATGAATGTTGCCAAAAGTATTCCTATCCTACTGGTTGAGTAATTCATAGACAAAGAAATCAAGAAGTTTTATTTTCCTCTGTATCTAAAGGAAGAGGTAGCCATCCTCTACTCCTCTTGAAAGATTCTTTCAGATCTAATGGACTTGAATCTAACTCTAGCTTTGTAAGGAGCCGCCTTGCTAGCACTACATGTATCAGGTTTTTCAATGGAGAAATAGATTTCCAGGTCTGGGTTTCAGAGTTTTTGAAGAATTACTGAGGAGAAAAATGTTGTAGTCCTTTTAACAAACTGAGGCTTGAGTTAGGAGCATGACTCGAAGCCTTAAGCATTTGGCCTTCTTAGATAAGACAAAATTGTGATATTATCTTCTAAATGGCTACAGATCTAATTTGAATGGCAGGGGAAAGTTCTGGAAAGACTATAGGTTTTGTGGGTGTGCTGAGAAATCTAGGAAATTGTAATTGCTCACATTTAGTTTAATTGCAACTACCAATTGCTCAGTTACTCAGTCTGAAACCTGGAATCCTTATACTTTCCTCTCTCTTAGTTCCAGCAACTACTTAATCTCCAAATCTGCCCTCCCTCCCTTACTTCCTCCTTCCCTCTCTTCCTTCTTCCCTCTTTCCTTTCTTCCTTCCATCATTTCAAGCTGAGCATGGAACCCAGGGCCTTGTATGTGCTAGGAAAAAAACTCCACCAATAAGCTATACTGCCAGACCCATAGTTTCCTTTTTTGCCCAGTAACTTCTTGATGGTAGAAATTATGCACTTTTCTTTTAATCCCTTGTTTCAAAGAAGATTATGAGTAAGAGATTACTAAACTAGTTGCCTTTAGACACTTTTGTAGGTCTATTAATTATAGAAATTTATTTCCATACTTCCTACATCCATTAAAGCTCAAAACATCTCTAATGTTCTTTGAGAGCTCACCATGGCTAATATAATAGTTATTTTCTGAAAATATTGACAGTTTTCACTTAATTACCTTTGAATATAATGTTTTACTCACTGTCAGACAGTTTGGGCAAATTAACTGGTGTTTATTAAATGGATTGATTGCATATTTCAAGACAGCCTAAGTTCCTTCCATAGCAGTTAAAGTTTCCTGTCATGTGCTGGCTATCCATTGATTTGGATGTATTAGCCATGTTAGCCTTTAAAATATATATCTTGCAACTTTAGATCTACATTTCAAGTTCGGTAGTCTGGCTTATTAAGTAAAGCACTTTTATCTTAAGGAGAAGGGATCAACCACCTTGAAACTTGAGTAAACCCTGCCTTTTCCCCAGAATAATTTTACAAATATAGTAGTTTCCTCATTAACAGAAAGACCTCAATAGCCTTCTTCATCATTTTGTGACTATCAGTTAATAAATAAGAGAGATAACAATTGACCTGGGAGTTTTATAAGCAAGTTCTGAGAACCCAAGGTTAATTTTGAGAAGAATGCCACAAGCCAAATAAGCATTTCTTTTCATCTCATTTCACAGGCCTTCAAGAGGGAATTGAAAACTAAAGAACCTGTAATCATGAGTACTCTTGAGACCGTGAGAATATTTCTGACAGAGCAGCCACTGGAAGGACTGGAGAAACTCTACCAGGAACCCAGAGGTAATTGTATGTGCTACTGTAATAACATATTGATAGAAAGATCAGTGGCAGCAGAGCAGCCCATCCATTCTTGCTGCCAAGCACTGGATAGCTCTCATATTTTCTAGGTTAAACAGAATCAATTCAAATTAAACATAGATGTTGAAAAAGAGTAAAGAATGATAAACTAACATGCATAAATCTGTTTTCACAATCATGAATAAATATTACAAGAAATTAGTGACCAGTTATTGAAACACTTAGAAATTAATAAAGGACTATGAGAAGGAATTCCATTATTATAAGAACTACAAGCTAATTTTCAATTTAAGTCTTTTTTTCAAGACTAAAGTGATTTAGAGCTTATGTTATACACCCTAAATTTTTGCCCCAATAGCTTAAGTGAATCTTGGATGATCTGATTGATATAAAGTAAAAAAGATTCACTGTGGAAGACAGACTTTAGACGTGCTGGACTGTATCACAATTCATGCCAAAGTGTAAAAGAGCCATTAATCAGTAGTTTGGCCTCTTGTTAAACTGTACTTGCTTTCTTTCTCCCAGTCTGACCTTTTCAACAATTTTTTTAAAACAAAAACGAATGTGGCCTAAGACCTTGTCATATTGCCAATTTAGAGCTGCCTCCCGAGGAGAGAGCCCAGAATGTCACTCGTCTGCTACGAAAGCAGGCTGAGGAGGTCAACACCGAGTGGGAGAAATTGAACTTGCACTCTTCTGACTGGCAAAGAAAAATAGACGAGGCCTTGGAAAGACTACAGGAACTTCAGGAAGCTACAGATGAGCTCGACCTCAAGCTGCGCCAGGCTGAGGTGATCAAAGGGTCCTGGCAGGCCGTGGGCGATCTCCTCATCGACTCTCTTCAAGATCACCTCGAAAAAGTCAAGGTACTGTCTACTGCTTTGCTCCCATACCCTTTAACAGATTCAATGGATGTTCCCATCTCACTCTGAATGGTGTTTGCCTCCCACCAAGTTAAAAATAGTGCCCTTACTTAGGTAGTAGAAATGAGTCCATCTTGCACCAATTCAGACTTCTTCTACATGGTGTTTTCTCCAAGAAAAGATAGTAATATAATAATTTCCCAATCTTTAGTCATACAAAATGAGATATTAACAAATTGCACAGAAAAAATGATCATTTGAGAATTAACTCAATCATACTAAAGTAATCTGATATATGTGCTATGCATGGATACACCTGCATACATGACTATACTGTTTTTGTGAATGTGTCCTTTGGGTTACTATCAGAATAGAAAAAAATTTAGCACTTGTCAAGAGCCAGGAGTACAAGCTTTTACCTTTTTTTAACTAAGTTATGTGAGGTGCACAATTTATGGTGCTATGAAATTAGACCATGAATGCTGCCCTTCCCTTAGAAGTTGTGTGTAGTACAATTCCTAGTTGTTCTAGCTCACTGAAGACCTGAAAAACTTATATGTTTACAATACTACTGTCCAAAGATATCCTTTTATATCATAATGGTGATATTTAATAGATATTATTGGTTATCAACTGAGTCACTTGGAGTTCTGAGCCTGGAGAGTCATGAGGGCATGACCTTTAGGTCTATATCTGGCTCCTGGCCCCTTGCTCCCTCCCACTGTCCCCTATGTCTGCTTCCAGAGTGCCAGAAATTGAACATCCTTGCTGTACCATGCTCTTCTGTCATCTTTATTCCTTGAAACCAGCTGGATATCAAGTGAACTCTCTAAAACTATGAACCAAAATAAACTTTTCCTTTAAACTGCAGGTATTGGGGATTTTGTCTCAGCAACGGGAAAACTGACCAAATGAGGGATACATATACTTATAAAGAAATAATGTATTTAGTATTATTTTGAAATCAGCAACTCTAAATATTTTCTGTTGAGTCATATAGCACCAGAACTCTGGAAATCATCCTAAAATCACAGGACGGTCCTGCTACAGTTCTGTACATGGTTAGAATTCTAAATCACTGTGTAAAAATATGTAATTGTTTATTCATATTTTTTAAATTTTTTTTATTGTTTTCTTGATGGAAAAATGCCTGTTCCATTTCATGCCTAAGACATTTGATATTCAGACAGAAAATGCCTGTTCCATTTTATGCCTAAGATATTTGATATTCAGACAGAGATTAAAACCAACTGTATATGTTGTAGGGTAATAATAACCTTCTCTTGTGGGAGGGTAACAACCTAAGTTTGCATACCAAAAATTAGAGAAAAAGGAGGACTGCAAGGTCAGCCAACAATTTGGCCCTAGCCTTTCAAGGTCAGTGAAAATGCAGGATATAGGAGAACCTATACTGTAACATCATGCAACTCAGTTGTGTCCCAAATTTTCTGATCAAGGAGATTATGCAGCCACAGAGGAATGTGATCAATGATGCAGAGTTTGCCTAAGGAGAGTCAAAGGGAGAGAAACCATTCTCACAGGCTTTCACAGAGAGCAAATTGGTCGAGCAACGGCCCTGTCTCATCCACACGGCTGACAATGACAAAGGATCTACAAACTGTGGCACAGGGTTTCAGGGTAAATCCTGAATGGATTTGACTGACCTTGACAGATATAATAGCTACATTTCTTGTTATATAGGTCTTGCTTTATCATGGTCTTAACCATCCAGCAGAAAAGTTTAGAAACAACGTATAAAAAGTAAAGCCATATTAATAGGCTTTGCTGTAAAGGCTCAAGTCACCAACTTCTGCCATTGCCAGTCCTAAAGATAACCCACTCCTTGTATGGTCTATTGGCCTATATTGGAATATTTTGCTTAATTCATGCACCTACAATATTTAAATGACAGTGGAATACCCTTTTCTGACTAAACCCAAGAAAAAGAAGATAAAAATGAATGACCCTTTTGTATCTGTATATTCAAAATAGTTAGGATAGATACACAGCTACATTCTCTTAATTCAATGAATAAAAAGATTTGTTTTAATAGTTGAAAAAAATCAAACATTGATATGCCCAAGTTCTTAACCTTAGTTCAACTATTGATTATTTGAATGGGAATGGATGGTTAGCACTTAAGTCTCCAATCAGAGACTCTTCTCATCTCCTAACCCACACGGAATAGTAACCAATTTACGCATTCTGAAGCCAAATTCATTCATTCACTTTTCCCAGGTCGTGGGTACTGTCCTCTTCTACCTGCACGCTATCTTGCATTTCCTGTTTCAATCAATGAATCATAATCCAGTAAATTTCCCAGCCTGGAAACTTTAGGTTCATCCTTTAACCTGCTACAGTTTTACAGTCCACATGTGATTACTTGCTTTACCTCAAAGTATCTTCTTCATATTTTCCCTCCTTGTTTCAACAGTATCCTGTTCTAGTCCCTAGTATCTTTTACTTGTGTGGTAAAGGAATATGTATTTAAGTCAAGTTTGGCAAAGGGCTGGCCAGATAGTTGGGCAGACTAAAGTGCCTGTTCAGGCAGAGCTCAGCAGCTTGGGTTCAATTTCTGGCTTGCCATGCCAGCCCTGCCCCAGGGGTGAGCTGAGACAACAATTGAGACTAGGCCTAGTGGAGCATGCCTGTAATCCCAGTGCCTGGGAGGCTGAAAACAAGAGAATCACTACGAGATCAATCGATGCAGTGAGTTGCTAGAGAACCTGTACTAAACATGTAAAAAAAATTAATTATAAATTTAAACAAGTCCTGTGCCCCACTGAGCATGCTTGCCATGTGATAAACACTGCATTTTAAATATTTGGTAAGTGAGTACTCAGTTTCTTTGCTGTTCTGCTGAAGTACTTCAGCATTACCAGCCTCTTCCAACTCTGTCCAAACTCTGCAGGACAATGTCTGCCTAGACGATGAAATCCCAAAGCTTCATTTCTCAAGGGAAGGTGCCTTTTTCCAGACCACCAGTGTTCTCTGTCCACGCTACCACACTTTTCCTACACCATGTCATTGTGTATAGCTTCACCCTTGTGGATGTTCCCCACTCAGGAATACTTCATACTTTGCATGAAGAACTTTTACTCAGCCCTCAAGTCCCACCCTAGAGGTCACCTTATGTGTCATCTGTCCAAATGTCTACCAATCCCAGCTTTATCTGCTTTTAATTTGGTGCTTATATTGTTATACACACATTTCACATATATTGACTGTCAACTTTATTTGTCAGATGGAATAGTAAAACGCACTTCTGAGTATTTCTTTTATCCCAAAGAAAGCAGTTTCTAAAAGGATTATGGTGCACTGTTTAAAATCTCCAGCTCCTAGTCAGTTCCAGAAACATATACAGAATCTTATTTACTATCTATGTATGTGGGGGAGGTGTGTGATGGACATTGAATGAAGGGCCTTCACCCTGAGCTATAGCCCTAGAAGGGTTTATTTTTTTCTTCTCTTTGCTTTTTTTTTCAGAACCATGGATTGAACTCAGGCCCTTGCACTTGCCAGAGAAACACTTATTCCACTGAGCCATCTCCCTGGCCCCTTCTTTTTTCTGTTTGAGATGCAGTGTCATTAAGTGGCCCAAGTTAGGCTCAAATTTGTGATCATCCTTCCACAGGCTCCCAGAGTGTTAGAATTATTCAACATGGTCTATCACACTCAATTTCATTCATTATTTTCATTCATTTGAAAGCAGATTATGGGCTGAGGAGATAGCTCAGAAGCATAAGTGGCTGCCTGGCAAGTGCAATGTGTTGAGTTCTAACCCTGGTACTGCAAAAGAAAACAAGAAAAAGAGCAGATTCTGAGCCACTGTACAATGTCCTAAAAATGTAGTTATAGAGAAAACAGTCTTGATCTTTGTACTCATAAAGCCTACAGTCTAAGGTTGAATTACATAGCTCTGAAATAGTAGATAAAGAATTTAATGAAAAGGCTTAAAAATTTGACGTTATTTCTAAAAACTCTTGCACCTCAACATTCTAAGACCTCGTGTCTAACACTTAAAGCAATACCTTCAAAATTAAGATAATATTTTAAAGTACATTGCCTTTTATTTGTTCCACATTAAATATAGTATTTTAGTCCACCAATCTAAGAACCAATTTTTGAAAGTCTTTTCCAAAAGTGAAAAATAAGTTTAGGAAAATATCCTGAAAGAATTACATTAGTTAAGAAATCAGTCCAATTATTGTGTACATAGGCAATTTAATAAGCATAGAGAACATTTGATACATATCCATCACACCCGGAGGTTTTGTAAGATACTAAATAAAGTGGAAATGTTAGATACCATAGTTAAATAATCAAAAATAACTAAAAGTAAAACAGTTCAAATGTCAATTGGTCTTTATTCAACCTTATTCTTGGTATTTACCTTAGTTTCCTTAGATGCTCTGTTCTTGATTTCACATAGATGAATTGTGTCTCTTTCTGGAGACAATAATGATCAAAAACCTTGACATTAACTATACCTTGTTTAAAGAGTCTATATATATGCTAATACATTGTCTCAAACATAGATCCACTTGAATCCTCATAGCTAAATATTTATGTACTTGTGCTAATAAATGCAATGATTTCAGCTTCTAAACCAGCATTCATTCTATCAACATTTTATAAATATTTTAAATTGTGGATTACATGAGTTTCTATGCATTTCTTTCTATTCAGTGGTTCTTCTTGAATTTTGTGCTAGAAATAAATTATTTTCCCTACCTTGTTGATACCAGGTCTGAAACTCTGAAGCTTTTCAACTAAAACTTATTTTCAAAATAAATGTTTAAAAGCATTATTCCCATTTTTCTATTTAGCAGTTTAAACCCTGGGAAGCTTCATGCCATTGAGAACTCCCAGCTGATAACTAGGCTGCTAGCCAAAAGAATGTTTTATACAGCCATATCAATTCATCACCCCTCGTGAATCTATCGTAATAGCACTCACCATTCTGAACTTAGGTATTTAAAGGGTTGTTAATCAAATGACTCCAGGACATATGTTCCTCTGGGATTTAGGGTTCTATCATTTCATTAGGTAATGTGCCTTTCTGGTTGTAGAATAGGTAAAACAAAATCTAAGATCTTAGACTTTATGGAAATGTACTATTGCTAGCTTATTATTTCATAAAAGATGGAAAATTTGGTAGATCAAAACAACACATACATTGACTATTTAACTCACTAAAATAAGCTCAACTTTCTAAGCACAGCTTCCATAGGAATAATGACAAGAATAAAATTTAAATTGTAAATGCTTCTTTACTCATGAAATTCATAATTTATCTTACTTATCAAATACCTTATGGACAGAATTATGATTTCTAACCTTACTGGAAATAGCATAAATACTTGCTGGACTACAGAAATATATTGATTTCCTTGTAATTCTGAATCATTACATGTTCTCCATAGATCTCTAAGTTGATTATATAAAGGCCTTAATAAAGTAGATTAAGGGTATTTTTTATTTTTCTTTGTTTACGTGGCACTTAAGGATTAAAACCACGCTAAGCAAATGCTGTACCACTGAACTATAACCTCAGCCTTTTTTCCTTCTTAGAATTATTTTTAGATATAAAGTCACACTATGTTGTCCAGGACATCTTGAGATTCTGGGATTAAATGATACTCATGCCTCAGCCTCTGGAGTAACAGGCCAATACTTTGTGAACCTAAAGTCTAAATATATATTATTTTTCTTTAGAACAATCCCAATATACATATCATTATGGGCTGTTTTTATTTTTTTTATTTTCTTCCACTGGTTTTGTATATTTCTTTTCTTTTTTTGTTTATTTATTTTATTGAAGCACAAATATCAATGAGACAGTTGTAAGACACCTTAACAAGATGCATTCAATAAATTAATACATTGCAAACTGTTCTCATAATGATTTGGTATTGTACAAGGTGCATACAAGATATTATACTTACAGACATTATTATAGCAGATGTCTCTTATCAGTAAATGAAGAGAGTGTAGCTGTTTATATATCTTATTTTTTATATGTGAATTATATCAAACATTCAGTAACTAATACTTTCTACCTTGTTATTTTCCTAGTGGTTGTCCATAGTACTAGAAGCCGACATAATATCCTGTCCAACCACCATTAGTGCAAATCTTGCCTCTCATAGGATTATGTAGAAGCACAGCATATCTAACCCAACTGTCCTGTCCATACACACACATCATGATTCTTCCTTTCTATACCCCTTCCTTTGTCTACACCTGTCAAAGATGGGCACTCCATTGTCATTAAATGAACTTAGGTGCTTGAACTCGACAACACAATCCAACACAGTCCAACATTCGACAACAGTGAGTTATTCAAAGAAGTTGTCAAATATAGCCATTTACAGCTCAGCTTAATATTATGGCCCCACGTGTATACCTCATTTTTATACTTCTCTGCTGGATGATTGAGACCTAGAGCATGACCTATATATAAAACTTGTAGTTTTTGTTTTTGATGAGGCCAGTGAAGTCTCCTCCAGGTTTATCTTGTAATCCTGTACCTTATTCTGTAGATCCTTTGTTTGTGGAATCCATGTGGATGAGTCATGGCCAATGCTTGACCATTTGCTCTCTGTGTCTTACAACTGTCTCATTAATATTTGTACTTCAATAAAATAAAGAAAGAAAGAAAGAAAAGAAATATACAAAACCAGTGGAAGAGTTTGCTCTCTGTGAGAGCCTGAGAGAAAATTTTCTCTCCATGTGACTCTCCCTAGGCACACTATAGAACTTTGGGCTGTTTTTCTTGATCTGTGTAACCATGGTTTCTTCACCTAGAAAATGGTATGTCATTCTTGATCTGGGAACATTTCACTACCCTTCGTTTATTTGTTGACTTCATTTATTTATTTATTCATTCATTCGTTCATTCATTCATTCATTCATTCATTCATTCATTTGATACTGGGTATAGTCCCCAGTGTGTCATATGTGCTAAGCATGTGCTGTACCACCAAGGTACACCTCTAGCTGTGACTTTCAACCCAGTTTTTCACACACCATAAACTCTCCCTGGCTTTCATGCTGGAATATGCAAATTTTGCGCATGCAAATCACATCTATTTAGTTATGCATTTTGCATCCTTATAAGACTTTAAACTTAGGATTCTTACTGTGAAAACTCAAGGGCTGGGATTCTGTGAATTTTCCTATGCAGTATATATAATGAAATATTTTGATTAGAAGTTTTTGCCATTCGAATTGAGTTCAATTCCATGATATGTGTAGAGGATCAGGGACTGTGATAAAGACACCATGCCATTGGTATTTGTGTTTAGCAGTCACCTCTAAAATTTTAAGAAGAGTAGCAAATACATCTTTTCATGTCTATCATACTGAGTCATTGTGGCCTGGTTTATTTGAGCGATTTTTCCAAAGAGTGCTATCTCAGAATTTGACATTGAGAAAACTAAATATGCTTCCTTTGGACAGATAATGGGAACTGTGATGTAATGCAGTACACTTTCATTCGTTCTTTGTCAAAAAGAAGGCTTGCAAAGAGGAAGCATACAGGATAGTCTTCCCTTACTGCTTTTCTCCTTTTAACCCTGGTCATAACATTGTTTTCTTATTTCATTAATTCTGTTATATTTATCAATTACATGAACCATCCTTAAATCCTTTCTAATATATGAGTTTTACAAAGAAAGCTTATAGGAGCTGGGAAGATAGCTCAGTAATCTAAGCACCTGCCTGGCAAGCACAATGACAGAGGTTTGATCCATGGTAGCATATGCTGTGCTGGCCCCGCACTGAGCCAGCCAATGAATCCAGGCATGGTGGCACACACCTGTAATCCCAGCACTGGAAAGGCTGAGACAGGAGGATCACTGTGAGTCCGAGTTGAATAGCAAGACCCTGTACCAAATAAATAAGAAAATAAGTGATTTTTTACAAGAAGAAAATTTATAGTTCATTTTTACAGCTAAAGAATGCATGTATAGAGTGAACCATTACAAATAGGACAATTCTAAGAATAGTTATCAAAATACATAAGCTTTCTGGACTCCAAATAAAGGAATAATATCTTTCTAATTAATGAGGCATACTGCCTAGAATAGGAAAGGGGAAATTTACTAGTATTATAAACTGCAAATGAATTGCTGTATGGAGGTTTTTGTTATTGTTTTCTTGTTTTGGTGAAAAAAAATGCTATATCTTTTGATCAAGAATGAAATAAAGATATAAACCTTCATAAATATGGGTTAAATATAGAACTAATGTCTGGTATATGAAGTACACAAATTTTTATCTAGCTTTCAAAGCATTCAGTTGTATTATTTAAAGACATATGATTTGACCTTTATTATTTGAAAGAATACCTATAAAAAGCCTATGAAAATAGTCTCACTGTGCACTTTAAAGTATTATATTTACTTTTTTAATAGAATGATCGTTGTTGACTTTAATGGAGCTTAGAAATTAACACAGGAATTATTTATTCTAAAACTCCTGATGGAAATATGTGTTCAACATGAAATTAATTGTAAATTAGTGTTGCTAGGAGAACTTATTACTTAGTTTCCATGCATTCTCTCTCATTTCCTGCCTTGCTTATACAGCTAAAAGCAAATTATTGGGATGGCAATGTCAAATCACTATTTTACCCACAGCACCTGATTTTAGATAGCATTGTGTGTATTTTAAAAGCCCCTACCTCAACTTAAGCAAATAGAACTTTCATTTTCCATGCTATTCCCATCCTGCCTTTGAAACTTCTGAAAAGGCAGAACGGAGTAATTGTTTCAGACATCTGCTTAGCATACTTTGAAGTGCATATAAGTTCTTTTTCAGTTTCATTTGAACCCCAGCTGTCTTCACCAAAGTCTATAATCAATCTGAATTAAGTTGTCCTACTTCTCCTAATAAGTCTCTTATTAAGTTCTGCATCAGCCTCTTAGGGAGACTTAAAAGCTAATTCATGTAGAATTGCCATTTTCTACTAATTCATTTGTCAGCTTTCCAAATTCCAACGAAAACAATTGCAAAGACTATTAATTTGGCTCTTCATAAACAACTTATGTAAGTGTAGTATACATTGGAACCAAGCAAGCGATATAAAACAGTGGGTGGGAGAAAATGAGTTGATGATATTCAACGAACTTGCTTTCTTTTTCAACTGTTTTTTGATGCCTTCCACATTCGAAGTATAAAGCTGTTTATTTAATAAGAAAAATGCCCTCTGCTTTTACTTTCATAAATAAGATAATTACTGACTAAACTTTGCTTAAAGATAGGAAGAGGCTTTATAACAGTTGGAAAAGGAACATGTTCTTTTCCTTATTGTACTTACTTTAATTTGGATTTCTTTGTACTCCTTTTATGGACTGTGAGAAAATAAGGACTTAGAATTGGTTGTCATTGTCACTACATTAAATCAGAGTTGTGCTGCTACTCTTCTGGTCATGGGACATTGAGGAGAACATGGATTAGGAAAATGTTCAGCTAATGAGTTCATCTGACACTATTTTACTCAAGCAGTGTTTAATTAGATAATAAAAATTTCTCCAAAGAATATTATCCTTCATACTATTTGAAAACAACCATATCAAAAACTGATCCTTTAATATGCCAATCCTGTTTACTGAGGATTTTCTCTCGGAGCTTTGTTTGTAGCTGGTAATAATTAAGAATACTATTTCTCAAGAGTCTTAGATAATAAAAGACTATTCAAAGAAACTTAACTAATATACACTCAGTATTAAAGGATCTAAAAGCTCATTCATTCATCCACTTATACTATGGTTAAAACCTAAATCCAAAGAAGTCTGATCTCATTAAAGAGTGTGAATACTTAATTTATTTCATAAATAAAATTGTATTGGAAATAATATTAATGGCATTTCAGTTTTCCTGGGAGTATTACTGTTTATCACCAAGCTGAGGGAACAAAAATTCTGATTATTAGCTTGTGTGTATATATGCATGGAGTGCATTAATAAGAAACAGTTCTAAACGTGAATTGTTTAAGTAAAAATCTATATTTCTGTAGAAAATAGAATCACACAGCCAATACATATTTTAATTCTCCTTGGACATCTACTAAAATTGTGGTAAGTTTAAAATTTACAGTTATGCTACTCCCAAACGACAAACAAAACAAGAAATGATTTAAGACAGATAACCTAAGCAGCAGACTCCTGTTATTTTTCTGTCATTCTTGTGACTACAATTTTCAAAATTTAATAGTTAACATTGATATCAATATTAGGCCTTGGACAATCTTAAATTGGTTATGTTAAACAACAGCACTGAATAATATTCTTGGTGAGCTAGTTTTCTGGGTACTATTGGAACAATTCTGGTTACGATACTAACATAAATCTCTTGTTTTCATGGAACCTAAAAGAATATTTTTATAATAAGGTTTTTCATAGTAAAATAATATTTTCATGATCATTTACAATTACCATAAGTTCTTCTATTAGAAAGGAAAAACACTGCTTCTATTTCAGTTGTATTAATGCCCAAGAAGAAAAATTCTGATATGTGTTTTTTGTTTCTATGTTTGTTTGTTGAGATAGGGTCTCCCTATGTCATTCAGGCTGACTTTGAACTCACTTATGTAGCCCAGGAAAGTCTCAAACTCATGGAAATCCTCCTGCCTCAGCCTCCTGAGTGCTAGAACTATAGTCATGCACCACCATGCTTGGCAGTGACATCTCTCATGTCTCCCAATTTATGCTACTTTTTTCCATCACCATCAAATTTCTTTGATGGGTCTTGTCTTATTTTGTAAAGTTTGTGTCAATTTTATGATGTTATCCACAATGTATTTATTGTCCTTTAATGTGAAGATTTTTTCTTCCTGAATGTTATTTACCTATGATTATAAAAGCATAATTTGTGAAGCACAACATGAACAATTGCCTACCTATACAATTATTAGATCATTGCCATTTCAATTTTATCATTATGATCAAAAAGTTCAATGACTCGTAGCTCCTTGTAATTGAAAAATTTGTATATTTTGAGCCTGGTTTCACAGTCTCTTAACTAATGACTCTACTAGTGTCCAATTCCCTTGATGCAAACCCTGAGATCAGGGACCTGGGTACGTGTGATTTGTGGAGGGTTTCCTTTTGGGAGAGGAGTTAAGGAATTATAACAGAAGAGAAAACAAGAGTCAAGCAAGTATTCCATCTCAGACAGACTATTGGGCTAATGAATATTTATCAAGTAAGTCTAAGATGGAGTAAATGCTAGTTTGTAGGAGTTTCCAGTTTGAGTGGTATAAATACCCCTGCATTTGGTGACTTCTAATTTTCAGTATTATATTAAGGACTGCAGAACTGCAAGGAGATCCACACAGCTGGCTTTAGAACTCGGCCTCCCATATACTACTAGGGTATGGACTAAACCAGTAGTGTTGAGTCACCTCCAGCCTATGGAGCTCCTATCAGGAGCAGTCATCTCTCTGGTGAAGGCAAGAAGCCATGAGATATTAGTAGTTAACCATCACGGAAGCTGGATGATGGACATGGAGGCCCAGATAAACTTACCCTACATCTAGTGAGCCTACTACTCCATCTGCCTCCATGTCTCAACATAACTGTTTCAGTGCTGTTTTGGTTTTGCATGATAAGAACTCTTTGTAGGTAATGAAGATGTTGCCCAGTTATGGGAAATCTATACCACCCCCACCTTCACCTACCTAAAGGAATTGGTGATGGAAGATAAAACTTAATGAAAAGAATAAGAAAAGTGGACATTATTAGGAAGAAAATAGCATCATAAGTGAAACTGGTTTCACATTTAGGAAATCTGGAAGTGTCTAGCGATTCAAATGACTCAGACATGGAGAATGTGAAGTTTGCTATGGCTATGGTTCTCTCTTGAACACACAATGAGAATCATTTGGCAGGACTGAGAGCTCCTTCCCCAGAAACTGCCTTTCTAATCTCCTCCCAGGGGATGGTGCTGATCCAGAGACACACTTTGAGAGCCACCATTTAATAGTAAGGCTGCTGTTATATACAAGAATTTATATTTTGTATATTATTTGTAATTGTTCAATTAGGTAGTCTTTTCTTTTTTCTTCCATTATAGAAATGATAGAAAAAATAATGGAAATATTTTTCCCTATTAGTTAGAAATAATTTCCGATTTGAAAAGCCACAATATTATTTGTAGTAATAAGGAATACAGCATATCATTTACTATTCCTCTGATATTTAGCACTATCTAGGGCATCTAATTTAAAAATGAGTGTGAGAACATGGTCTCCTGTTAGAATGATGGATAGTTTGGGTAGGGAGCCTCATTTCACTCAGGAGCCTTGAGATCAATAATGGCCTCTTCATTTCTAAATCTCTCATGGAAGGCACTCACAGTTATTTATTCCAGTTTCGCTATTGGTATTTTAATGATGTAAGTGCAATTTGAGGGTTGCTTCTCATGACCTGTGGTATAACCAGTATTCCTGGTATTAATATTTTTAAAATTAAAATATTTATCCACATACTATTTTACTTTGTGTAAACATTTGTCATATTTGGAAGTAACCATTCTCTATATTATTTTCTGCCAAACAAGCTAGCTTGATGTAAGTGCTTTGTAGAGTTTCTGTAATCTAGGACAGTTAAAGGAGTTGAAACCCTCTCACACGTTTAACAGAAGACCTTATTGCTTGATATGCATAGCTAAAGCATTTCCAGAAGTTCTTACATTATATAATTTGCCTTGTCAGTTCTTTGAAGTTCTCTGTTCAAGAAGCATATGTTTGTACACACAAATGGAGATTGATATGGGCTGAAATAGAAAAGTAACTGAAAGAAAATAAGAGTTTTAGCTGCAGTGATGGATAAAGAGGAATTTTTCTAATAGAGGTTGTAAAATCGTTGTGTTAAGTACTTTTGAAAAAGCTCAGGATCATGATAGTGTATAAGTGATATATATATAATGAGAATTGTGAGATAAGTATAATAGAGAAAAATGCCTTAAAATTTGCTTTAATATTAAAGAAGAAACATTAAAAACAAACGTCTTTGGCTAGGGATTTATCTCAGTGACACAGAGCCTTCCTGGCAAGCACAAGGTCCTGAGTTTGATTTCTGGTGCAACAAAAAGTCTTGAGAATCATGGGGGCTTGGGAATGAAGAAAACTATGTCAAGAGTAATTCGATGAGTGTTCAGTGTAAAATTGAGATAGTGATGGTTAAGCTCACTCAAATCACGTGCACCTTAAATAATATGGTTAATTAGGTAAAGTAAAACATTGATTTTTCAATGTTTTTTCAAAATTGGTCCACATATCACTGGCATGCTTTTTGTTCATAAACTTCAATACTTATTAAGTTGCCACATGTGTTCAGACAGGAAATGTCAAACTCTCTTAAGCAGAACAAGCCTGGAGAATCTAATTGTAAGACAGATTTCCAGTTTGTTTTAATGATTACTGTTATAATGAAATTTTTTTCACACAATAGTCTGTGAGTCCTCTATCAAGAAGATTGTGATGCATGTGTGACAGTTCTGATGTGAATCCTCCCATGTTCCTTGCCTTTATCACTGGTCTAAGTGTCACTCAGAAATGTCACCAAAAATTCAAAATAAATAATAATTCACAAAACAGAATAAGTACAGAAATAAAAACATACTTATTTTACAGGTTTTTTTCTACCTTCTGAATTCCACATTTTTATAAACTCAGTGGATTCGGAATTTTGCCCTATCAAATATTCAAATTTTATTTTCATGCTCTTAACATGGCATAAGCAAGGTAGCAAACATAAAGAAATTCACTTATAGACAATATATGCCAAAGTATAGTAATTACATACAAAGAAAAGTTAATGACAAGCCAACCATAGTGACATGTGCTTGTAATCTCAGCATTTGGGAGGCTTAAGCAGGAGGAGCACCACAAACTTGAGGCCAATCTGGGCTACATAATGAATTCAAGGCCAGTGTGAGTACTAGTGAGACCCTGTGTTATGGTCTGTGGCTAGATGTTCCCCCAAAGACTCATTTGATCATAGAATCTTTTCAGAGATAGTTGTATCTAGAGTTCATGATTGATTCATGATGCAGTGCTGGGATTAAGGATGTGAGTGCTAAACGCACTCTAGGGCCAGTGGCCTACATATGATATAAGGAAGAGAAATAGGTTTGTTTTCTTTCTCCCCTCCTCTCTTACTGCCTTAATTGTCTTCCGCCACAATCAACAGTTCTCTTCTGCCATACCACCCTGCCTTAGAGCCAGCAAATTGTGGACTGAAACCTCTACAAATTATGAGCAAAGGGTCAGTGAGATAGCTCAGTAGTCTAAAGCACCTGTTTAGGCAAGCATAGGCAAAGTGCAGAGACAATGATTTGATCTCTGGCAGCTTATGCTATGCTAGCCCCACCTGGGCTGAACTGGACACAAAAACAATTATGAGCTAAATAAAACTTTCCTCCTTTAACCTTGGTTATCAGGTATTTTTGTCTCACCATAGGGAAAAGTAATTAGTGCACCCTGTTTCAAAATAAATAAATAGATTTTTTAAAAATGAATGACAGTCATTGACAGCATATTAGTGTGTTTCCAGAACCAATTACAAATCAGTGCTGTTTCATTTCAATTGTTCCATTTTACAGGACTAGGGATAGAACCCAGGACCTTGTGCATCCTAGGCAAGTACGTTAATATTGAGCTACATGTCCAGCCTTGCTGGTTCCTTATTTTCACTTATTTTTCTACTTTTAAAATTTTACAACACAATTTCACATCGAAATATTCCTATAACCATGAGAAATTCACTTAAAATATCTATCATTAACTGACTTAATAATATCCATTTACTTGCCCTGTGGTTTAAGGCTCTTCTTCTCTGTCCCCATGTAAAGAGGCTACTGGGAACAGCACTCTGCTTTCTTCACAACTTCCCAGTTGGCTGTTGACTCCACATATTTCTAACAGGGACAGTGATAATGCAAGAGAATTGTTCATTGTTTTATACATATACAAACCTAGCACTAGAGTTTCCATAAGGGTTATTCAGTAGTATGATAGCTTCTATTCATTCATTACAGCATAATTTTAAAGAAATATATCTTAACCAACTGAACCTATATTCAATTCCTCTTGTAGCTCACACAGTAAATAAAATACTACCTTTAGAATAACCATGACAAGGAAGCCAGGGACATGGCTCAGTGGAATAAGTGCTTCCCTCGCCAGCGCAAGGGCGTGAGTTCAATCCCTGGTTCCATAAAAAAAAAAAAAAGAACAACCATGACACTTTGTTATAACAGCTTAAGAAAGAGGTTTCCAAGGTTGTATGGTTGTTAAAGTTTCCAAAGAGTTGAAGGTGGTGCTTGTAAGTGTATTACACTAAAGGAATCTTGGTGAAATCTGACCTAGTTTGTCTCAAGAAACAATGAATATCATTTTAAATGCATTTTCCCATAGAAATAATACTACCTTTTCAGCAATCAACATCTCTCCCACAGATGTTTGAGAAACCTAAATCATACTCCTACTTGGAAAAAGATAATATATTAATATTTCAGTATAATACATTTGCTATTTGAGTACCAACTGAGTACCAATTGCTACTTTAAAGAATAAATTTGGTCACTGACTCAATGACTTTGATTTTTAATAACATCTGAGTACATTGATTAGACATCTTGACATTGGACATGTTTGAGTAACTAGCAATCTATTCATCATTTATATGTACCAAACTGGACATTATCATGATAGCAATAGCCATAAAAGACCAAAACAACATGGATGTAGATATTACCTATGGTGTGTTCATTAAATTCATAGTAGTACTTCGAAAAAAATAATCATTTATCTAGTGAAAAAAGTCAAAATTCAAGTAAACACTTAGCTCAAGATCTTCTGGGGCTTGGGAGATAGCTCAGTAGAACGAGCACTTGCCCAACAAGCACCAGGTCCTGAGTTCAATCCCCAATACTTCAAGAAAAACAATCTTTCACATACATATATTTATGGGGATAAAAATAGCCATGGATATATGTGGCGAGCTAACATTGCTCAGAAGAAAATATGCAAGGCTTTCCTTTTAGCCTCATATTATAATGAAATCATGAACCATTATTAAACTAATTTAGCAATCTAATTTTTAAGCATGGTGTTACATAGATTTGAATGAATTAAATTCATTTTATGTTCATTTTATTTGGCCTTAAGTGGTTGCAAACTTGCTTTATATTTCATTTGTAATAAATAAAGCCATTTTGCAAAAATTCAAAACATTAATTAAATCCAAGAGCTGCAACCCTCTGAAAGTAAAAGTGAATATGCAAAAGCACTTTGCAATACTTTTGAGTCCTCTTCTGTGTACTATTTTTAGTTCATTGCTTACAAAATATGTGTATGTGTTTGATTCTTTTCTGCTTTAGCATTTCTAAGTTGATAGTGTATCAAATGGAAAATCAAATTCATAAAAATTAATTTTGTTTTAAAACTGAGTTCCTTCCCCATAGAACTAAACTAAAATAAACATACCCATTATAAAGCAAACTTTGGGCCAATGAGATAGCTCAGTGGAATAAAGCACCTGCTAAGCAAGTTTAGGCAAGCACAGCAACTGTGGTTTGATTCCTGGCAGCACATGCCATGCCAGCTCTGCCCCCAAGGCAGGCTGAGCCTTCTGAGGTGGACACAGAGTCCAGATGCATTGATACACACCTGTAATCTCAGTTCTGGGGATGCTGAAAGCAGGAGGATCACCACGAGTCCAAGCTGCAACAACAAAATGCATTTAAAAAAATAAAACAAAATAGGTGGATTATATTGCACAGATAATTCACAATTAATTGTTACATTATTCAAATAATTATTCATTCATACACAAATATGTTAATTTGTTTCAATAAGGGAAAAACATTTTTTGACCTGACATAAACAATGTCATGCTTTGGCCTAAATTTTTATAAGGAAAAGATGTTATATTTCACATCTTTTGTGAAAGGATACGTTTCACAAAATGTATCCTTATCTGAGGATACATTTTGGCTTGGTTTTTGTTTCTTTATAAGGCTGTATAGAATAGTAGTCATCACACACATGAAATAATATACATTACAGTTAAGCTCCATAATCATAGAAACTTGATGTGTTCTGTGTATTGCTATATTTCCAGTGCCAAGAACACACATACCTTATAATAAATCCTTGATAATGTTTTTGGACAAATAGATAAGCATTCAACAAAGGCACATTTTAAAATATTCTTTTTAAGATATGTAAGTTCTAGGATCATGGATTTAGCTAAAGGATATAGCGTCTGCCTGGAAAGCTTGAGGTCCTGAGTTCAGTTCCCACTACCTCCTCACAAAAGATGTAAGGCCCATAAAAATTGTTTTAAAGATAATTAGATCCTATTTACCACAATTTTACATTCCTACATCAGGTCATTTCTTTTCTTTTTTTCCCTTTCATGGAAATTTCCAAAGCAAGAGACAGGGAACAGAGAGAGAGAGAGAGAGAGAGGCAGTAAGAGAAAGAACCTGCAGATATGAAGAGATCACCCAGAATCTCAACCCTAGTATCTGTAATTTCAACCCTTGCACTGCCCCTTTGGGCAGATTAGAAAAGGGCACTGTTTTCTTCAAAGAGATTCCCAGTCCTGTGCAAAAGCTCACCAGCTCAGTAGCGGAGCCTGTTTTGAATCTCCATAGATCTCCCTGTGATGACCTTGCTGCGTAGTCTTATAGTTTTTCAGACAAGTATAACATCTTGTTAAAATGCCTTTCATAAAGGGAGCAGGTTGCTCAAGCTATAGAAAAGCACATTTTCTTTAAGTAGGTTACTCATCCTCTATTTTTCCCCCACTCTCCCCAGTTTGCTGACAAATTCCTGGTTGGTACAGAAAACTACAATGTTATGGCCTTACTCAGAGAGTTAGAGTTGCTTTAGAATTTAGTATATAGAAAATGGCTCCAATAGAAAATAAATCAAATGATAGATGCAAACAATTGAGATATGGAATTTAAAGGAAATAAGCAATTTTATTTTCTTCAGGAACCTGGTATCAGGTTTCTGGGGGAAAATTTTTATGAAGCAATCTGAGAACAGCTATTAGTCTGAAGTGTTAATAGTTTATGAAGTAGTACCTAACTCTTTTGACTAGGTTTGTTCGCTGTTTGTTCATTTGTTTTTGTAATGCGAGGAATTAAAGAAAAATGGGCCTTACATGTGTTAGTCAAGCACCGTACTGCTGAGCTATACCCTGGCACATGACTACTTATTCTTTAATACAAATAAGTTAAGGAGTTTTCATGTACTATATATAAACATATCTTGGTAAGAAAAATTATATAGAAAAGGCTAAATGAGTTTTTATGTTTAAGGAAGAAATGGACAATAAACAAATAGTGAAGTAAGTACACACTTCCAGATTGTGATCAGTATTTACAAGAACAATAAGTTTCTGAGACTGAAAAAAAATAGAAGATGCTTTCTTTAGATAGAAGTAGTATTTTGTAACAGTAGTATTTTTCTGAAATCTGAAGAATGTGAATAGGAACCAGCAAGGCAGAGAGTAGAAAAATAAAACTACAAGCATAAAGAACATACACCTCTGAGCTCTAGGTCAAGACCAAATTTAGTTAGATTTAAGAGTTTACCATTCATTAAGTTCTTATTAGAAATGTTGGCTTCGGAGGCCCATGTCGGACCTGCAGAAGAAAAACACCAAGTGGAACTCAGCAACTCTGTGCTAATGACCCTTCCACGTGATTATGCTGCAAACTGTTCTTTGAGAATCACTTCCCTAGACTGATGTTTTGAGCGACAGAGGGGATGGAAAGAGCAAGACAGTATTCTTTACTCAATGTGACAGTAGTAGCAAATATAGTGCAGCTCCTGATGCATTGGCAAGTTCCAAAGCTTGAGGAATGTAAAACTTAAATCTATCTTAAATTAACTCCCAAATTTGAAGTGCAATATCCTTGTGGTTGATGTTTTCGACCAGTAGTGGATTTTTACTTATTTTTAAGTAAGGGAATAGATCTAATTAACTGCCATTTTGCTTTATGTGTTTTCCTATATAATTAAAACTTCTCAGAAAGAAAACCGGTTTGTTTTTGTTTCTTTAGCAGCTGAAAACATGGCCTGCTTAAGTGATTTGTTTATACTCATTAGAAACCTTTTTATTTTAATTGCACATATTTTGCAATTAACCTGTAATACACTCATGAACTGCTGTTTATTTGTTTCAGTTGTGTCATTGGAAAGGTATGGGAAGCTTAAAATGGTTTTTTTCTTTATTTGTTTGCTTGGTGTTTTTTCTGTAAGGGAGACATGATTAGTATTCAGAGTTAGAGTTATAGAAACATATTCCCAGGTAAATGAAAGTCATGAAGATTATTCAGCTTCTTCAAAGTGAAAAACTATTCTTTTACTCATCCTCAAATTATATATGTGAAGAAAAATGTATTAATTATAGAAACTGTCCTACTAATAGGTTTTGAAACGGTCCCATTGCTATTTGTTTCTCAATAAAATTAGTTAAAAATGAAGAGACATAAAAAACAAAAATGATGGGCATGGTTAATCTGGTAATGATTCACCTTTTATTTAAAGAGTGTTGGAGTTAAATCATAATGAGTCCATGTCCTCAAATATGAAGAACTCTGGTCAGTGCAAAGGGAAAAATGTTTGAAAAGAATTTGTGCTTACATGTTTGCATATGTGCTCTATTTCAGCAATATAAAAGGAGACTAGAGATCATTTCTCAAAATATGTGGGTAACACATGAAAAATACACCACAGTTAATTGCTATTTTTAGTGCCACAAATTTACATGTATATTGTGTCAAAAAAGAAACCATAGTTGGGCCAGCCAAATAGCTCAAAGGATTAAAGCAATTGCAAGCAGGCTCAGGGGACAGGGGTTCAACCCCTGGGCCTGCCATGCTGCCACTCCCCAACACACACTGAGATGGCAATTGGGACTGGGCATGGTGGCACATGCCTGTAATCCCAGGTCTTGGGAGGCTGTAAACAGGAGAATCACTAAGAGTCCGATCTAGTAGTGAGAATAACAACACCCTATAGACCATTCCCTAAAAATACGAAACAACAAAAAAAAAAGAAGAAACCATAGTGAAAAAATAATTACTAATCTATTCAGTGTGCCATAACAAAATACTGAAAAACTTTTTCAAATTACTGATGATTGCTCGGGAAATGAGAATTCTAAATTTCTTCATGCCTAAATACTTCCCATTGTTTTTTGAAATCTTTGGGGCTTTTGTTTATTTTCTTTTTGTTTATTTTTGCTTGCTTGTTTAACCTTCCCTAGATCATCCCAATTATGCAATATCTGGATTGTTTATTTATGACATTACCCAGGTTGTTCCTCAAAAGTGACCATGCCAAACACGAAAAGTTTTATCAATTGCCCTGAAAACCAAACACAAGTAAGACAATGAAAAAACATATGTTTTGCCTTCAGGGTACCACAATAAAAACTGATGATGGAATGGAATGGAATTGTGTCTCTACTTTTATAATAGGATATGTGTTTCAAAGGCATAATTCACTGTCAAGAATGGATCAGAGGTAAAAATGATACTAAAGGCAGTCTGTGACACAGTTGCACATAATCCTTCAGAATTTGGCAAAAACCAGGGACTTGACCTTATGGAATGGGTGACATGTCCTTGTTAGGTTGGATATCTGTGACAGTCACATAGTATTAAAAATGAGAATCCATAAGAAACATCTTTTTAAAAAAAATCTCATGGAAAAGTACCTGATGTCTGAAGTACAAGGCGAAAGGAAGTTGGAACTCAGACAAAATCCCTGACTACAGTGGCTGCTGTTGGTAGCTCAGACATATTCCTTCCCTGCAGCTGTGTGCATTAGCTACTGAAAGCTTCTAGTGGCATCTTGTTCCAGAGAACCTCCCACAGCCAAAAGGAAGCCACCTTCACTGACAAGGCATATCATCCATTCTCTCCAAGGCCTCCATGGTTAAAAATGGACAACGCCTTCATCTCAATATGGCACCTGAGCCAGCCAAATAGCTCAGTAGATTAAAGGGCCTGCTTAGGCAGAGCGTGGCAGCCAGGGGTTCAATCCCTGGTATGCTGTGCCGCCCCCGCCCCCAGGGCACACTGAGACTCAATTGAGACTGGGTGTGGTGACGTACCAGTGCTTGGGAGGCTGAAAACAAGAGAATCACTACAAATCTGATCTATGTATTGAGACCCTGCAGACCCTGTCCTATATACAGAAAGAAAAAAATTAAAAATTATTATTATCATCATTATTTATTTATTTATTTGGTACCAGGTCTCATTATGCAGCTCAGACTCACAGTGATCCTCGTACCTCAGCCTCCCCAGCTTTGGGATTACAGATTTGCACCACGACACCCGGTTTTGGTGGCTGACTCAGCACGAGGCTGGCACTGCATATGGTATTAGAAAGTGTAGAAGTGAGCAACAGGAGAACCAGGCAGTTCAGGTGCCTGAGGGATCGCTATCTTGGACTCCTTTTTTTTTTTTCAGAACCGGGCATTGAACTCAGGGCCTTGTACTTGCCAGGGAAGCACTTATTCTACTGAGCCATATCCCCAACCCCTGCATGTGGTATTAGGGATGGAACCCAGGTCCTTGTACTTGCCAGGCAGGTGCTTAGGCTGTTGAGCTATCTCCCCACCCCCTTATGTAGCTTTCTTGACCTTCTTCCTGCACTCCTTTTCTTAAGAACATTTAAGCGTGCTTGTCCAGAACCTAGCCTGAGGTGATGATGTCCAACACAGAATTACCATACCTGGCAGAATCTACCCAGAGTATAAAGGCAAGGATTACTGGTAAAAATGCAGGTCTCCCAGTCTGATAACTTCCATGAAAGTCTTGCCTACCCTTCATCATATGTTTCTTTGATCCTCATGGCAAAGCAGAGTGCAGTCCTAGAGTGGCCATATTAAGATAATCCACATATCCAGAAATGCAAAAGGTACACTACTGCTGCACCATCCCTGAGCCCAATTCCTGGATGGTGTGAGAGCTTCCCTGAGCCTCATACAAGAGCCATGGGAAAGGTACCTTTCAGATAGCGCAGTATAATAAATGCTGGCTTGGCAAGCACAGGATCCTGAGTTCAACCCCCTGTACCATAAAAAAAGGAAAAGTAGCTTTCAGCCTCCCATCCCTAACCCAGATGAAGATTCCTGAAGCTTTTCTCTTCTTCTTCTTCTTCTTCTTCTTCTTCTTCTTCTTCTTCTTCTTCTTCTTCCTTTTCTTCTTCCCTTTACCCTTCTCCTTCCCCTCCACCTCCTCCTCATCCTCTTCTTCCTCTGCCTCCATCTTTTTGCTTTTCAACTTCTATATAATCCACTGAGACAGACTCTATTGCAGTAGAATATTTCTTTCCTTTTTAAATTTTTATTTATTTATTTATTTACTTACTTATTGTTTTCGTGGAACAGGGGATTGAACTCCCCTTGAGCTTGCCAGGGAAGTGCTTATTCCACTGAGCCATCACCCTAGCCCCTCTTTTTTAAATTTTAAACAGAAACATAAAACAGTCTCAAAACAGGCTAGTAGGAGAGTCACAATAATCAACATATTGTTCAGAGTACAGGGTACAGGCATGACTACTGTCCAGAAAATTACTAGCACAAAACTTCCCCTCAATGAATCAAGAGAAACCAGCTATCTTATATATACTTACATATTTTTGTCCTTTTTCCCTTCCTTCCTTTCCGTTTTCTCCCATCATAGTTTTTTCTTTTTTCTTTTAGACTGCTAAAACTTTTCTTCCTCTTCATCTCACGTTTGTTTTTTCCCCACACTTGTGGTTCACAGACATTCATTCAGCAAGGTTTCAGTGTAGAGAACAGTACAGTTAGTCACTACTTTATGTCTTTTTTTGTGATTTCTTTTTCATGAGTACATATTTGCACTGTGGGCAACTCATACGTGTAAATAACACATCTTAATTCTTTTTGTTTGTTTTTCTACCTCCAACCCTTCCAACTCTTTTTCTCTTCCATCCGCAAAAGTTCTATTTCCAATTTCTTCTTCAATATCTTCTCTTTAAATTCCTTTCCTGTCCTTCTCCTATCTCTTTTCCCTTCCCATTTGAAACTTTATTCCTATACTGTACTCCATTTCTTAACTAGTACTTGTAATGGGATTTTCTCACCACAGCATGTACCCTAGAATCATACTTCATTCTTGTGCTGTACTAATTTTAAATTTCTAGTGAGGTAGTGATATAGGGGGATGAAACTCCTAACCTGAAAAATACCTAGACCATGTTTGTGTTCCCTAAAACCAAAGAATGAATTAGGAACAATGTAGGTTAAGAGCAGAATATATTTTTGGGAGAAAGAAAGCTTCTGTCCAAGAGAAGAACAGAAGGGAGACCCGAGTGGGCTGCCCCCAAATCTGTCTTTACCAAGGATTTTTATAGGGCAAAACCATGAGATGAATTGGGTCCATTGTGGAAAACAAGGGAACTTGCTAGGTGGGCAGGGCCAAATTATAGTCAATCAGTATGATTACAAGCACAATTGCTCAGGTAAAATTGATTATATCCAGGACCAAATGGGGCACAGCAAGTGGGCATGTATACAAAACAGGGGCTTTGCCTGTAGGCAGCTGGAGTATTGACTCTTACAGGAGTCTCCAAGGTGAGATGCCTATTTAGAATATCAGTCTCTGGGTCTATCCTTATGGAGGTAAGCATTTTCTGGATCTTTTTTCTTGACTTCTGGCCCACAACATGGGTGAGTCCCTCCCTATATTGCAAAGTCATCTTGTTTTCACACTGTCTCCTTGAGGGTCTAGCCCTGTCTGACTGCTTATCATATTTCTATATAACTCAGCTGCCTGCAAAAATAGGACCTCAATGAAGGATCAAAATAAGATGGGAGAAAAGTTTGGTATCCCCTAGAAGGAAAGGGATTCTCAGTACCACTATTTGTATGTCAATCAAGGTATTTATGTATGTATCCACTTATAAACAAACTCATAAGTGGCAAACCTAGCAAAGCTCATTCAGATATCCAGTCTCTTCCGCTCTGAGTTGCATGTGGAGCTGCTCCTATGGTGGCCTTTTCTGAAATATCCTGTATCTCCAAAATTGACACTTCTATTTGCCCTCTATCTGCAACCTCATCTTGCTTTACTTGCTTCACAATCGCTGTACTTGCTTCAAAATCCCATGTAGGTTCCACGGTCTGTATTTCAATCATGTTCTGGCTAAAATTGAAACTCTCATATTTTTAAGTGTTTGTGTTAGAGTATTCCGATAAAACCCCAGCCCTGGTTCAACTGTTTTTGCCCTGATTCCGTGGAACATTGTTAGAGAAAGAGAGGAATTTGGAGAGATTAGTTCTGCTAAAAAATGTTCTTTAGCCACAGATGCCTGGCAGCCTCACTACATTTCTTAGGTTCAAGTCCTTCCCACAGTCTCTATCACTTCTAATTCAAATTTTCTCACTTCTGTTGAATTTGTGACTTTATTCCATGACTATTCACTTAATACCTTGTATTGCACACTACACCATGCAGGGTCTACTATGCCAACTCTGTTACTTCCTGTTTCACAGAGGACATAGGAACCTCAAAGAAAATTCTCTCAACTTATTGTTTTTATCTTCCAAATTGATCTTCCTTATCTTACAGTATGAAGGGTCTCTTAGCTGTCAAGTCAGAATTGTTCCCTCAAAAATAACTTTTCTTTGTTAATAGATAATTCCTTCCTTTGGTTGCAAAAATGGTTCCATGCATAATTCTAAGCATATATTTGAACAAATCCTGAACTACATAAAGATAAGCAAATTGCCTGTCATCAGGCAATTTAATTTCATAAAAAGAAGAAAAGCCTGACACATCAGACTTATATATCAGCTACATCAGTGCTTTTATACCTATAATCAGACAACATTTAATGAAGTGAAATTTTCACCTGGATGAAACTAATCATAATAAAATTTGGCTTGCTTTGCTCTTTCAAGGAGAACATATTCCAGATGCTTAAGTGATTTAAAGAAATCCTAGAGTACAATACCTCCCCTCAATGTTTTCTCACTTACTATTTCAAGCTAGCATAGAACCTAATGAAACCCCAGCCTCATTCACTAGTATACCATATTTCTCAGCACGAACTGAGCATTTTGACATTTTTGAAGTGTTTAATTATTTAAACATAAGTCAGTCTATTTGTGATTCAGCACTAAAGGGCTACATTTCATGTCATATATGCATTCAGGTGCTAACAGTTGACGATAGTCAGCCATCCTGGGATGATATGAAACTTCTACCAGAACCCAGGTCAAATGCTAATGTGATCACTGGCTTGACTCTCCCTCACAGAGCTCTCTTGCTTATTTATTCATTCATGTTTCCTACCATCAGTTATCTCCACGTCTCTGCACTCAGGTGCTCAGTGCCCTTGTGATGATGAACCGCTGACCGGTTTCCTGAGGTCTGCTAATGCCCATCAGATACTTCTCAAAGTAACCCTTCTCCCAAAATCACTTTATCAACTGGTCTCTCCCAGTCAATGGCTCCATTATTATAACCTTTAATAGAAACTGAAGCATTCCAATTGAACTGAACACTTCGCTGTTTTACTTAACTGGCAATAGGACTAGCAGCAAAAGAAGTTGTAGTAAATAATAGGAATAATAGGAAAAGTGTTTACTAGATGCTGTCTTTTTCAGTTTCCTGAGGATCTGTAGTTCAACAGCTAATGGAGAAAGTCAGCTAGTTGTATGAAGCGTTTTTCTTTATGAGGAAATTCACTAAGAGGCCTTCTCCATAAGTCCTACTGATGATACAAACTTTGGCTGCCAGGTCCACTTTCTTTAATGCCGAGGGAGCCCCATCAGGGAACAAGCCATGGAAAGACAGAATATTTATTTACTTACTCAATTGTGTGGCATATTTCTACATGCATATAACGTACTTTGAGCCAGGTGTGGTGACGCATGCCTGTAATCCCATTACTCAGGAGGCTGAGGCAGGAGGATCCTTGAGAGTTCAAGACCAGCCTGGGCTACAAAGTGATCTCAAGGGCAATTTGAACTACATAGTGAGACCCTATCTCAATAAGACAAAAAAAAATTATTGTGTATTTCCTAATTCCCCTCACTTATTCCCCATAGCTCTCCCTTCCCTCCCCTCTTCTTCCTAATAGCCTCCCTTCTACTCTGAGGTTACCTGTGATGAGCATTCCAAATATAGTCCTCCTAAAATTTTAAGCTGTTTTCCTACTCTTACAGTTTTTCCATTCACACCTATATCAACAATATTTATTTTCTTTCTGTTTTTGAAGTAAGTTTCCATAATATTGACCTGCTTTTCATAGAAGTAATAATGCTTTTTCCCCTTTAGATGAATAGCTTCTTGATTTTGGAGCTCGCTGTATTATATAACTGCAATACTCACAGATAAAAATAGGTCTGAGAACATACCCACTGCTAGCATCACCATTAGTGGGAGGAGGGTCACATATACAAGTTTGAGACTGATAGAGGCTCCAGTCAGTATGTTTCAGGAAGAAATAAGACTGGCTAACCTGCTGAGTTTAGAATTTAGATCACTTCAAAGAACTTTACCTATCACTGTTAGACGTGAACAACAATAAAAGTACCCAAAACAAGCCGCAAAGTCACTTGGCATTGTAGAACTCAGAGTGAGAACAAGAGCAAGAGAGGCAAACTTTTAAAAAGAACAAAAAGGAAGGGAGCATATTGTGATCAATAATTGAAACTTAGTTTTTCATCTCCTTCATGCTCCAAAACATTGATGGAAGATCAAAATCTGTGCCCAAGATCTTGAGAAAGAAAATGAAAATCCAAATATTCTAGCAAAGGAACATTGGACCATATGCATTATTTAACATATAGGAAACTCAAGTCTAGCTCTGACTTAACCAGATGGCTACTCAGAGGCAGACCACCTGGCTGGAGAAGGCAGACGTCTCTCACGTAGCATGCACCTGTAGTATCGACAGGTATCCTGCAGCTGGTGATCTCCATGCTGGTATCTGTATCTTTTTTTTTTTTTTTTTTTTTTTTTTTTTTTTTTTTTTTTTTTTTTTTTTTTTTTTTTTTTTTTTATCTTTTTGAGACAGGGTCTCACTATGCAGTTCACGCTGGCCTTCAGCTCACTTTGTAACTCAGGCTGGTCTCGAACTCACAACAATCCTCCTGCCTCAGCCTCCCGAATGCTGGGATTACAGGCATGCACCACCATGCCCGGCTCTCCATGCTGGTATCTGTTTCTACTTCCCCTGCACATGTTTATTTGTGCTTACTAGACATGTACATCATTGTCTGGAAGAGGATTGTTCCAGTTTGAAATCATTGTCCTTCTTCAGGTTTTTCTGTTAACATTTAAGCAATCTTTCTATTACATATAACAAGATGATTATGGATAATTTAGTTTTAGAAGCATGAATTAAATATGAATTTTAAGTAGTTTTCTGCAGGGGCACTTAATTCTCTTTTGGGGGGTAGGTGATCCTGCATTGCAGAGCCTTTGTTATTCCTTTTTATCACTGTTTTTATTTTTATTTTTTCAGGTTGTAACAACTTATTTATCACATATTTGCTGAATTAATCTACTGGACACCATTTCTGAAAATATATTAACATGGTGTCTATATTCAAATGGGCACTTAATTCTGATTCTTTTCATTCATGTGTTTGCTCACAAGGAAAGAAAATAGTTTTACTATCAACCCTATCAAAGTTTCAGTTATATTCTATAGTATTAAATAGTTATTGTATTTTTAGGCATATATGTGGTTGGAAGGGTTCTTTTTATTTTTTTACTAATATATAACTCAAATAACATCAATTTCATTCTTTTGAAGTATACAGTTCTGACGTTTTTACCATATTCACAGGATTGTACCATCTCCACTAACACTAGAATACTTTCTTCTTTGTGTGAGTGCAGGGTCTCACTATGCAGCTCGGACTCATACTAATCCTCTTGATTTCTGCCTCCCTAGTGCTGGGATTATAGGCATGCATCACCACTCCCAGACTCCATTGTTGGCTCAGCGCGCCTGGGAGCAGGACAAGCATGGCATGCTGTGTCAGGGATCAAACCCTGGCCCCTGCACTTACCTAAGCAAGTGCTCAGTCTGCTGAGCTATAACACTGGCCCTTAGAATACTGTCGTTATCCACCAAAGCAACCTCATGATTTTAACAAACATTTCTTAATGACTACTTTTTAAAATCCCTAAGTGAAATACAGTGATCACCACAATGTCTTTTATCAAAGAACCATATAAAAGTCTTATACTGAGGGGCTGGGGAGATGGCTCTGTGGAATAAGTGCTTCCCTGGCAAGCACAAGGGCCTGAGTTCAATCCCCAGTTCCATCAAAAAAAGTCTTATACTGTAGATAATGTCACATATCGGTGATGAGATATTCAGGTTGATTTGAGAAGATATTTTTGTTCTTATTCTGTACATTCACACTAGCTTGCTTGCTTTTGGAATGGGAGGATACACAGGGTTATAGGTAAGGTCAGTGTAAACTGTTTTTATCAATGCAGTAAATTGGACAAAGAAATTACACACGCCTGGATCAAATAAGTCAAAACAGCACATAAAGTCACGTAAGTGGTACTGTCCTTGTGCGCAGACATTACATTACACAAACTGTTCTCTAAACGAGGGAATTTGTCCCTTCGAAATTTCTCACTGGAACATTTGGACATCATGCATCATGTTAAAGATCCATAAATGCCATCTTGATAGGGTGGCAATGATGCATGATAATATCCTCCCCATATCTGCATAGGATTCTTCTTCCCAACAGATTGTCATGATGCATAGCATCCGAGACTCCTGCTCTAGTGCTTCAGAGACAGCCAAGAAGCCCCATGGGAGCTTTCTAATGCCATTGCTGCAAGGACTAACATACCAAGAGTGTAGGAAGTCATTCCCATGCCTTGACAAAATACCCTCCTCCCTAAATGAACCTATTTGTTATATGGTTAGTGCAAAGTATGAATCAACATTTTATGATCGAGTGTTATCTTTTTCTTATAGAAAGTAAGGACCCATTTCTGCTTGTGAGAGGAGTACACTTTAGAATTTAGCAGCACTGTATTTTTCCTGTTACTTTGCCAATCCAGAATTTCTGTGGAAAGATATATGACACACTCATTCAGAATATGCACTCTGGAGGCAGACCAACCTGCATAGGGATCCTGGATTACTCTATTTCCACCCATGGCACCACTGGTGGTGTTGAACATCTGCAAGTTTATTTTCTTGTGTATAAAATGACAACTCTCCAATTACCAACTTCATACCTTTGTTGTGTAGGAATAAAATTAAGTCCATACATTCATAGAGCTTATTACAACATCCTTAATCCTCTAGGAAGTACTCTGTAAACATTGTATATTGTCATCCGTCCACTGACAAATATCCATTTTTAAGAGCACCACCATGGATTGCCTTAGTCCACTGAGCTGCTAAAACAAACAAACTAAATATAAATTGAGTGCCTCACATACAATATATATCTATTTTTTACTTTTGCAGAGGTTAAACATCCAAGAGAAGACACTGGTAGGTTTGATGCACAGTGAGAGTGCATTTCTCATAGACCTCCCATTCTCAGTTTGTCTATAGAGTTGGGGACAATTGAGCTCTCTGGTCACTTTAATATGGACACTTGTGCTAAAAATCACTTGCCAAAACCCCCACTTCCTACAACCATGCTCTTAGAAGTTAGAATTTCTTTTTTTTTAGGGTTATCTAGTTTTTAAGATTTCAACCTATGAATTTGAGGGAAGCCCATATTGTCAGGCCATAGCATAGAGTGAACATCAGCAACACTGTACCCCAAACAGAATGTCACATACTTCACAAGGATCTTTATTTGTATTCTGTAGCAAAAAGTCTCTTCTTCCAATTTTCTCTTAACTATTTCCCACAGGCACTTCGTACAGAAATCACACCTCTTAAAGAGAATGTGAACCATGTCAATGACCTTGCTCGCCAGCTGACCACATTGGGCATTCAGCTCTCCCCATATAACCTCAGCACTCTGGAAGATCTCAACAGCAGATGGAAGCTTCTGCAGGTAGGTACACTCTGAGAACTGTGGCACCTTGCTATAAGAAAGTCACATGCAGCTGGGCGTGGTGGCGCATGTCTGTAATCCCAGCACTAGGGAGGCTGAGGCAGGAGGATTGTTGTGAGTTCGAGACCAGCCTGAGCTACAAAGTGAGCTTAAGGCCAGGCTGAACTGCACAGTGAGACCCTGTCTCAAAAAGACAAAAAAAAAAAAAAAAAAAAAAGAAAGTCACATGCACATAAGCTTGTGCATAACAACAATAACAATATCTTCAATTACTGTCCACAATAATGTTTGGTGATGGTGGAATATTTCATATTATTTGATAAGGTCAATTTGTAAATTTTTCAAATTAATATCAGTTTTGGAAAATGTTGAAGTTAGACTTTATGTTTGTAGGAAATGGAGAAGGTAATGCAAAATCATGAAGGAACTGAATTGCTAGCAAACAAATCTTTGCAGTATTGTTATTTGGAATATTAAAACATCTTTCCTTTTAAGATCTTAACTAAAACAAGAGCCAACAATAAGATGGATTCTCAAGTCAGTTTTCTTAAAGAGCATCCTATGATAAACCCACATTGAAGGATTTTTTCATAGGTTTGTGTAATAAATTCAGGGAATATAAGTCGTTCAAGGTCACTTACTAGTTGTGAAACCTTAGGGAAAACAATTGGAATAATGAAATTCTCTACAGTATCAGCTTATTATTACGATGACTAAGTCACAGTAAACGTGAAGGTCTTGGAACAGATTCTGCTTTATATCAAATACTGTATAAATTCCAATTCTTGTTGTTATAACAATTAAGACACAGGTTTTAGAATTTGACTTATTAGCAGAACAACTTTGAGACCATTTAAATTATTTAGATGTCAGGGCCCTCATCTCCAACAGAGTTGCTATAATGTTGAATGAAATAATTCTTGTAACATTCTTAGTATAGCTCTTGGCTTATGGTAAAAACTCAGAAATGTTTGTAGTGTGGCAGGAGTATGTATCTGTGTATTCCCTGTGTGAGATATACTGTGCTGTACCTCCAAACTAGAGCAGTAGTTTAATGATAGAATTAGAGAATCATTTTCTCTCCTTTTTTAAATTTCATAGGATATAGACTGTATACTCCTGAGGACAAAGGGAACGTTGAGCTTAAAAATATCCACGGTCAAAGAAAAAATGATAAACCACTTTAGTTTCCTATCAACAGTCCATTTAGGGACCTGATTGAAAGTCCTGTTAAAAAAAATTGCGAGATCATTAATAAAAACAAGTCCCAAATTCAAGACCTCTTGAAATCTCATAAAATTTAATGTTTTGTGATAGTCTTGAGATATTTATATGATAAATTGCTATAAGTGACATTGACTAAAGCAACTAAATGCAGTTAAATATTTATATGCATTTCTGTATCAATCTGGTCTGTCGTGGTCGAGTACTATTAAAATTATAGCAGTTTCTTTTTTAATTAATTTTATTGAGAAAGAGATAGCAATGAGTCAGTTTCAATAGCAACTTCATCCTTAGGGTGTTTGCATTTTATATATATATGTGGAAAGTTGTACATGTCCAAAGAAAAACAATTGCCCCTTTTATTCCATTCAAACACTTTGAATTATCTTTTAAATCTTTTTTCATGGTCCTGAATGCTGTTTGATTTTAAGATATGGTACAAAATTTTGGATAGCTGCATGTAAATTTACAAATGAGGCCAAAAGGGCATGGTAGTGCATGCCTATAATCCTAGCACTATAGGAGGCTAAGACAGCAGGATTACAAGTTTAAGCTTAGTCTAGGAAACTTAATGACCCAGAAGAACCATATATCAAAATTTAAAAACATATAAAGTATTGATTTTAAGTGAAAAGGAGAAGTAATGGAAAGGAAAGGAAGGCAAGAAGTTGAAGAAAGAATTAAAATGTGTTACGGACACAAACCAGTACCCCACAAGAAATTAGATCATTATGTACTATAAACATGAACTGAGAAAAAATAAAAATTGCAGAAAACTGGCTTGGGCTGGGGATGTAGTTTAGTACAAAGGCCCTGAGTTGAGTTCTCAGTACTGAAAAAAATAGAGGAAAATTTGTTAAAAAGAAATCAGTGGTAAATGAGCCATCCACGTTTACTACTTACTTAAATGTAACCCTGAGAAAATATTAATAGGCTGACTGGCCATGCTGCAACACACATTTACAATCCCAGTACTTGGAATGGTGAGGCAAGAGGACCACTATGAGTTCAAAGTCAGACTTGGTTACATAATTGAGCTCAAGGCCAATATGAACTGTATAGTGAGACCTTGTCTCAGGAAACAAACCACAAAAATGTTAATAGCCTAATTTTGATCCATTCTCTGAAATGAATGAAAACGTGGCTATATTGGCTCTAAGGACAGAGAAGTACATGTAAAGAGATTATGTAATATAGTAAAAGGAGCCTTAGTGTGACTATTTAGTGGGCCAATTTTAAACTGAAACCCAACCATTATTTGAGCATGTTGTCTTGGCAGTCAGTTAACCTTTCTCAATCCTAGTTCTCATGTTTAAAAGCAGATGATCTGTTTTATTTAAGGTCCACTCACTTCAATTCTGTGATTCTGTAGCTAGATATCTAGGGGAGGTTCACACATGACTAAATTTAGTTGTGAAGCATTGCAGGTATTCTCATAATATTGATGTGGCTTGTTGGAATTGTTTCTACTATAATTCTAAATCTTAAACCCTTTACCTAACACCTACATACACACAACCTTCTCACATTAAACAGTTCCCTCAGTTAGTGATATATGCTTTGATTATAGGAATTTTACAAGTTTCTATTTTTGAACTTGACCTTTACAATATACTTTAAAAGTATGTTGGTATAAAGTTGATAAATCCTAAGTTTTGATTTACACATAATCAAATCAATACCATTTATAGACCATAATTCCAACTACTTTGCTGTATTATAAATTTGAACCTATGTTGGATAAGAAACAAAACAAAAAAACAAAGATATGCTTATATAAAAACCTTTATTCTCATTATAGGAAAAGCAAGTCATAGTGCTGTGGAGAATATTTGGTATCTTAAAGTTAGTGCTTAAGACTAAATCATCAATTTAAAAAAGACTAAAGCATCATCCAGCTTCTAGGGCAAGAAACTTGAGGCTGCCAATATTGTATCATATTTATATAAAAATTAAAAAATAATCATTTTCAATGCATATTACTTGGCTAAAATCATGTTAAAGACATGGTATGAATTTATATTTGTGTCTGCTAAAATTTAAAAATTTGAAAAATATAAACATAAAATAATAGGAAGGCAAATATGAACCTGAGAAAATAAAGCAGTCTTGACTTTGAGCAAATTGATATAACAAAAGGAATAGAACTACATGTTCTCAAGCTTTGTTTTTAATATCAGAATATCCTGAGTTTAGTCACATTATACACAATTTAAATGTAAAAAGAAAGTCATGCTGGAATGTTAACCATATGGAAAACCAGGGAAAATGGTGGAAACAGATAAGAAATATAGATATGAACAATAACAGTAGAGGAAGACTGGTCTTAAGTAGTCTGTGCATAGAATAGTGTATGGAGGGCGGCATATTTCCTTTGGCTCTATAAATAGATGTATAAGAGATGATTCTTTGCTGATTTGAAACTTCCTATGAGAAGAAAATTCTATTTTCTCCCTCAGAGTATCCATTAGTTTGAATATTACTAACAACAACTGTGTATGGTATAGGAATTATCATTCCTTCCTTGAATTTACAAAAAGCTCCTATATATTCTGATATTTTATCATCATAACCTTATGATTGCAATTATACAATATGGTGATTCACTTTTACCAGTAAGGAACTTACAGTAAGTGACACAGTCATATAGCATGTAAGTATCAATCAAAAGTTAAATCAGGTGTTATGAACTGCCACTTTCGTTCCTGTGTTTTAAGGCTCTGTTAAGTTTGAAATTGAAAAAGTCATGCTGTAAAGCCATTTTTGGCTGTACATGTGTGAAATACTTCACTTTGCTTTTCCTACTTTCACTCTTTTTCTATTGCTTCTCAGGATTATTAACTTTGAAATCATCTTTTAATAAACCAATGGATTAATGAGCCCAGTTCATTGTACCTTAAAAATCATGCTTGCAGTGTCATGTATAAGATTTTAAAACATTATATTCCTCATTGCCTTAAAAACTCAGCAATTTTATCAAAATCAACCAAATGTAATTACATGAATTAGCTTTTAAAGTAAAAAAAAAAATTGCTGCAGGAATACTGAGATAGTGGAGTGGTAAGCAGCAGACCCAGAACCTTTCTGAAAGTCACTATCCAGATGCTAAAATACAGCAATGCAAAGAAGGCAAAAGGAGGGAAGAGGGTCTTGTGGTGCCATGAAGGACCTGAAGCATGAACTGAAGCCCAAAGTGAAAGTAAAGAGAAAAATTTCAACAAAGAAGAGATAGTCAGCAATACCTTCTTTCTGAGATAAGACTCTTTGCATGAGAGGAATGATTCAAAACTGAGTACACGATGACTGCTGCTGACCCCAGAGCCCTCCATAAAGAGATGCAGCAATGGAGGGGAGCATCATACCTGAAGAATTTCACTAGCAGGCCATGAATGTCGAAGGCTCAGTCATCCTGTACAAGGGATCTATTGTCTAGAAGTCCTCTTGGAGAATGGCTAACTGAACTCAGCTATCAGAGTGGCTGTTGGTTCCATCTAGTGGCTCAATGCTGTACTCAGGACCACAAAAGGTATATTGAGGGCTGCAGAATGAAGGAGTCTGGTCTTGATCAGAATGTGCAGGCTCACTTAAATCATCTACTACTCCATCAAAGCTACTGCTGCTGGTTTGCTAGAATAAATCAATGCAGACATACCTGAAAGTGATGAAGTGATGCTCTCTCTCTCTCTCTCTCTCTCTCTCTCTCTCTCTCTCTCTCTCTCTCTCTCTCTCTCCCCCCTCCTCCCTCCATCTCTCTCATTTGTTTTTTGTTGCTGTTGTGGTTTTGCTCTTGGATTCTCTTTCTGTTTTCTTTATTTTCTGCTTCATTCTTTGATCTCGTTTTTATGTGCTACGAGCATGGTTTCTAAGCTCTCTCTGGTGTTTCTGTTCTATTATTTTCATCGTTTCCTTCTCTCTTTCCCTCTAGTCTTCTGTAGCAGTTTCCCAAAGGTAGTGTGACTTGCCTTTGTCCTCCAGCCTTACTTATAATGCCTTCTTCTACTTCTGCTTCTCTATTTTATCCATAACCCATTTTTTGTCATTTTTTGAGACAGAGTCTTGCTATGTACCTCACACTGGCCTTGAGCTCACTTTATAGCCCAGACTGGTCTCAAACTCGCAACCGTCCTCCTGCCCCAGCATCCTGAGTTATGGGATTACAGGTATACTCCACCATGCTCAGCCCTAACCCATTTTAATTGTTAACCCCTAAGGGGAAAATTGATATATTAAGGACTTGTATGCTGCATATAATTGTTGGATTTGCTTTAGATTTTGTCATGTAACCCTAAATCTAGTTCATAAAGATTGAAAATTAATGCATAGACCAATTTGACGTTTTCTAGACTGTGTCTGATGCAGTTGTCATTGCTGATGGTTACGCTATAGCTACAAGTGACATAGTTGTTCTAAACAGCTTTTCTTCCTGGAATTCTAAGAATTAGATTGATTAAACGTCACAAAAAATATTGCAGCACAGTGCCAAAGAACCAGGGACTAGACCAAGTAGGCAGCAACTTTCAGCCCCAATAAATTGAAGAGATAGTATCTTACTACAGTCTCAAGACTCAAAATCAAGCAACCTAGCAGTGTGTTACTAACTTTTTAAAAGTGCAAATAAAAGTTTTGTTGTGAAAAAAGGGGGGAGGAAAATATTATATATGTATACACAATAAAGTTAGGATACATATACAGCTACTTTACCTTAGTTTGCTGAGAATAAAAGTTTATACTAATGTTGCTTAGACAAGATGTCGTGTCTGCATCTTGTCCTCTGACTATCTACTATAAGGACCACAATATGAAATGTATTAATTATTGTAAATGCCCTACTAACCTGTTTTGAAACTGTTTCATTGCGCTTATCTTTTTTATCATTAAAATGAATAAAAAACATTAAAATAAATAAATAAAAACCCTAGAAACAGCTACCCTTGAAAGGTATGTTAGACAAGTAGTCATTTCCTAAGGGTTCTAAACACTAGCAATAAAGCAACCCACCATAGACAATTAACTTAAAAAAGAAAAGGAAATGGGAAGACACTTAAGCAAGATGCAACTCCAGATACTGAGTTCACCAAAGGCATATGGATGAGGCAGTAAGGTAGGAAAATCTGAAAGCCACCACCTTCCTTCTCTGAAATAGTAACAACAAAATAATTGAATGAGGCTCTAGAAAAATTCAAATCACAAAGAAGTTTTCAGGTAGCTGCAGAGATGAGTTCTACAATAAAATCTATGCTTAGTGACTCTACAGCAGTTATAGCCACTCTTCAGAAAATTATGGAAGTCATAAATGCCGTGAATAGCAAAAAGGTGGAATCCACAAGGCAGATTCAAGAAGATGCCAAGGAGAATACATATTTCATTGAAACTATCCTCAGCAGATAAAGTCAGTGTGAGGACAGGATCTCAGATATAGAAGACAGACTTGTGGTCAGTGATCATGGAAAGAAAGATGCCCTAAAATTAGCAAGGGGCCATGAGAAAGCAATCTAACGGCTGCTACATGAGGTAAGGAAACAACTTGAGTTTGATTAGAGGAAATAAAACAGCAGGAGATAGCACAAATGATGTTTTAAAAATGTTCACAGATGTCATGGTGGAAAATTTCCCTAGCAGAGAAAAATAACTTGATGAAGAGGTAAGTGAGGCATACAAAACTCAAATCAGCCATGATAAAAAAAAAAACTCTACACCAAGCATATCATAGTCACAATTCTAGAAATTCACTTGAAGAATATAATCTTAAAAGCTGTTAGGGAAAAGAAACAAATCATCTATGAAGGAGAACCCATCACAATCACAGCTTACTTCTCAGCACAAACCTTCAATCAAAGGCAGATTGAAGTTATGTATTTCAAGTTCTAAACGAAAACAAACTTCAACCCAGATTGATGTACACTACAAAACTACCTTTCAAAACTGGTGGGAAAAAAACACTTCCACAACAAAGAACATCTGAAAAAATTTATGACAACCAAACCAACATACCACAGTATTTTGAAGGACATTCAAGAAATAACCAAGAATACAACTGCATGAACCCCAACACAAGGAACCCACCAGGCAAGGCAAACAATTAAGCAGAGGAAGAGAATAAAAAGAGGAACCAACAACAACAGAAAAATAACATAGTAAGGATAAGTCATGTCAATTATAACATCAATGATAACATCTCAATTCAACAGTCAGAAGACAGACTAGAAGAATGGATCAAGAAGCAAGATCCAGCAATATCTTACATATAAAAGGCACATTTAATTCAAAAATAAATTCATAGGATAAATGTCAAAGGAAGGAAAATAGCACTCAATAAAACAGGGACAGAGAAAAAAGTAGGAGTAGCTATTCCATTTGCAGACAGAGTGATTGCCAAGCCAAGACTGATTAATAAAGATAAAAAAGATCACTAAATCCACTTAAAGGGAACAGTCCAAGAGGAGTACATAACAATCATAATTATATAAGCAACAAATACCAATGCATCCAACTGTACAAAACAATTTTAATGGACATTAAAAATCAAATAAGCACTAATACAATTGCATTGGGATATCTCAATATCCCACTGTCACAAAAAGATAGATGAAGCTGGACAAAAAAATCAACAATGATATATTAGAACTAAACAAACTTTAGAGCAATGGACTTAATAGCTATGTACTGTTTTCACCCGCAATATCAGAATACACATTCTTTTCAGCTAAACATGGTCAAATAGACCATGTACTAGCTCATGGAATATGCTTAATTAAGTAAATGCAGGGCAGGGGAGATAGCTGAGTCAAATAAGTGCTTCATGGCAAGCACAAAGTCCTGAGTTCAATCACTGGTACCACAGAAAAAGTAAATGTAATTAACAGACCCAAAGCCAAAGACCATCTCAATACATGCACAAAAAACTTTAGACAAAGCCTAACATTCATGCATGGTAACAGTCCTATAGAAAATTGGAATAGATGGCCTTTATTTCAATCTTTAAAAATCCTATGTATAACAAACCAGTATCCAGCATTATACTAAATGGGCAAAAACTAAAAGCTTTTTCTCTAAAATCAAGAACAAGGCCAGAATGTCCACTGTCTCTACTCTTACTCAGTATAATCCTGGAAATTAGCCAAAGCAATTAGACAAGAGAAAGAAATAAATGGAATAATGATAGAAAATTAAGAAGCTATCTTATCGTTATTTTCATATGATATGCTACTCTACATAGCAGACCCAAACAATCCACTAAAACGATGCTAGATTTAATAATCAAATTCAGTAGCATAACTGAATACAAAGCCAACACACAAAAATTAATGGTCTACCTATAAAAGACTAAAAATCTCACTAAGAAAGAAATTACAGAAATACATTTGCTTGGAACATCCAAAATAATGAAATACCTAGGAATCAATCTAATAAAGGGCAAAAGATTTTTACGATCTGAAGAGAAACCAGAGTATTCAATCTAATAAAGGATGTAAAAGACCTCTACATTGAAAGCTACAGTACTCTGAAATGAGATTTAAGCATCAGAAAATGGAAAGATATGCCTTGATGTTGGATAGGAAGAAACAATATAGTGAAAATGGTCATATGTCCAATACTGATATACAGATATTACATCATTTTAATCAAACTTCTAATAGCATGTCTCAGAGAATTAGAGAAAAGAATTCTAAACTCCTTTGGAACCAGAAGTGACCTAGAATAGCAAAGACAATTCTGAGCAACAATGACAAAGCACAATCTCTGACTTGAAATTAGAGTATAAAGCTACTCTACTAAAAACAGCATGGTACTAGTGAAAAAAACAGATTCAAAGGTCAATGGGACACATTAGAAAATGCAGAAGCAACACGAGGCATACCTAGCCACCATATCTTTGAGAAAGTTTCCAAACACATTCACTAGAAGAAAGACAGCCTCTATAATAAATGAAAGTAGAAAACTTTCTGAACATGCTAACGATTAAAATTGGAACTATATCTTTCGAAAAAAACACTAAGCTACATTCAAAATGGATCAATGACCTAAACATTCAAACAGAAACACTAAATCTGGGAGACAGAATGGGTGAAACTATTGAAGAAATTGGTGTAAGCAAAGCTTCATGAATAAAATGCTGATTGCATAGAAACTATCACAATGAATCAACACCTGGGTTTTCATTCTATTAAAAAAACTTTTGTATAGCAAAAGAAGCCACTGACAAGTGAAGCAACCACCCAAATATGAGGTTTGCCAGCTAATCCTCAGACAAATGATTACTACTGAGAGCATACAAAGAATTCAAAAATGACAGCCTACTAAATTTAAAGACCCAATCCAAAACTCAGATGAAAACACTCAGATTCCACCTCACCCAGGAAAGAATGGCTATTACCAAGAAGTCAACCCATAACAGGTGTTGAAGGGGCTATGGGGAGAAACAAACCCCTTTCCATTATTGGTGGGAGTATAGAATGGTGCAAACACTGTGGAAATCAGTGTAGAGATTACTCAGAGAAAAACTAGAATTTGAAGTCCCAATCGACCCAGCTATTTCCCTCCTAGGTATTTTTCCCAAAGAACTGAAACAATCCTACTACAGCGATACATAGCAGCAAAATTTGTCATAGGTAAATCTTAAAAACATCCCAAATGCCCAACAACTGAGGAATGGATAAAAAAGATGCAGTCTTTTTATTCAATGGAGTACAACTCATCCGTAAAATAGAATAAACTGGAGATTTTTTTAAGGAAATGGTTGAAACTCGAGACCACACTTGGTGAAATAAGTCCAACACACACATGTAAACACTGTGTTGTCTCCATAATGTGAGAACCTGAAGGAGTAAATAAGATCCAAAATGTATAATATATACTGTAAATTGGGAAAAAATGTCAAAAGCAAAGAAAAACTTGGATGAGGGAATAGGTTTGTGCTAATATTGCTTGGACATTTAAATGCCAATATCCTGTACTCTAAATATAAAATTGTGCAATGTGTCAACCATTGCTATGCTTTTATTATCTCGTTTTGAAATTTTGGGGTTATTTTGCTCTTTAAAATAAAAGAAATGTTTACATTTGATCAAGTAGAAATGAATACCAAAAGTAAATGGACCCAGTAAGACAGCTAAGATGGGAAACTTACTTAATTTGGAAGCAGCGCGCACGCATTGAGTGGTGTGGTCGTGCTCGTTCTTCACCAAGCATGAGCATAGCGTGGAAGGGAACAGTCTGCCATTTCTGCACACTCAGGAGCAGACCCATAGATAGCAGCAGAAGTTGCAGATACACTTTAGCATAAGGAGCTCTTGCTTTATTGACTGTAGGGACTTATGCAATGTGAAAACTTGAAAAATGAATAATACGAAGGCATTTCTAGGTATGAAATCATTTAAATATGTTAAAGAACAGTGTCATGAATTATGTATGTGTTTTAAAGGTTTTCTAAGAGTCTTCTGAAGTCATGCAGACTTCATTATACCCCATCTGCACAGCACTGTGGTTGCTTTCTGTCACAGGGAACTAGATCATTGTATTCTGCACACTCCACTTCTTTTTCCATCTACTGCTTAAGCATCTACTGTATAGCAAGTGCATATGATAATCATCCTACTTGGTCAAAAACATATTGGTGAAAACTCTCTTTACTGCCTATACCATCTTAAGAAAAGTTTTATACATGGGTTTTCTTTTTATTGCTTCCATAATGGTCCACTCTCCCTCTGTTCCTCCATGCTATAAATAACAACGATAACTATAACATATATACTATATAACATATAGTATAATAACACTGACACCAGGAAATCAATACCTTGTCCGATATCATCTCTGATTTACAATTCCTTCAATAATTTTGGCCTGGGAATTTGGTCTGTATAGTCTTGTTAGCAAGATTTATGAGAGGAGATGGGAGTACGCACATGACTTTATTTTTAAAAGAAACTAAACAAAACTATTTGATTTAAAAACTTCAAAGTTCCAATGCACAAGCTTGTGCTCTTTTCCTTGGTGAGAGATTTCCTCAGCAAGTCTTCCATCTGTATATGTGTATGTTTGTCTTTATTATGACTGGACTCAGGATCTGATCCTTTAAATATGTTTGACAGATTTTCAATGTTTTTCTCACATCCCTGTTTTGTAATGGTACTGTACTAATTGCTTTGCATTGCGGAGTCCCTTCTAGGCAGGGAGCCTAGGTGAGCTATACCATCACCATCTGCTCCTACAAATTATGTGAGCTTCTTACTACCTGAAGGTAAGCAGAGGACAAACAGCATCTTTTGCTTCAGTTTTGTTAAGAGTGTTCTACTGCTGTTTTCCTAGCATATTCTTCTTGGACTTTTCCTTTAATAGGAGCTAAAATTATTCTGCTTATTATTAGACCATAGAACTTAGTCTGAGGCAATTGTCCAAGGAAATATATTTTTCTACAGTGCTGGTTCGCAAATTGTACTGAGCACCACAATGATGTTAAAACACCCCCAGAGATTCTGGCTTATTAAAACACAGCTTTCTGGACTCCATCTGCAACATTTCTGATTTGCTAGATCTAGGGTACAACTGATGTTCTGCATTTCTAACAAGTTTCCAGGAGAGCCTGATGCTGTCAGTACAGGGACCACACTTTGAGAATAACTGTCCTACATTAGGTGCTTGTCATGTGGTCGCATTTAAAATATTCTTAAGAGGGACAACCTGCTCGGGCCCCCTCCTGTCCCTCTCTCGGACAGAAGCTTTCTTTCCCTCAATAAATATGCTCATGAAAAAACAAAATATTTCTGAAAACAAAACTTGGAATAGTGACACTTTCCTGTAATGGTAGAACTCCAAAGGGCAAGGCAGGAGGATCATGTATACAGTGAATTCAAAGCTGACCTGAACTGCATAGCAAGGCACTGTTTCTAAACGTTTTTTTTTTTTTTAACTTGACTCTCAGTCTTGTTCAGGTGTAGTTTGAATGCTAAATGGAGAAATTAAGTACAGGGCTATGCAGAGAGCTTTGTTTTGAGTGATAGACTGCTATGGATCCATGGAGACCAAACCACTTCTTTACCACTTCTTCAAGGCAGAAAGAAGAAAGTAAACAGAAATTCAGAGGATGAAATTTTATTAAATTCCTAAAAATACAGGTTGTTTCAATATAGATTTATGGTTTTTATATTAAAACTGTGCTATCTGACTGACTGTTGAGCCTTTGAATGTAGCCAGTTGACACTGAGATGACTTTTCAAAGAATTAGTATAAGAAATGTGAAATATCTGATCAGTATATTTAAACTGATTATATGTTGAAATTATAATTTTATGTATTTGGTAGATAAAGCATTTCATTATAATTGATTTCACTAATCTCTCTTTTTGTATTTTCACATGTAAGTTTTTCTTAAAAATGAAGGAAATAAGTCCATCACTGACTTCAAGTAAAGCAGCCAATAAGTTTGTTTTTTACTTTTTTAAAGATGCCTACAAACACATTTAAATTATTCACATTATCTTTCACCATATTTACATTGGATAGCACAGGTCTAGGATGTAGTTCTAAAATTACCATGATAAAAATCTTCAGGAATTAATAAAACACCCTCAGAGATGCTTATATTCCGGGAGACCTATGATTCTGCATTTCTATCTAGCTCCTAGGAGATGGTGTTATTTTATAACTACATTAAGAAATTCCTCCCCATACTCTGGATCATAGAATTTTACTGAAAGGTTGCAAAAATGATTTATACATTAAGCATCTGTAATTGAATATAAAATTTTCTCAGCCATACACTCTTTTTTCTATAAGTCAAGTTGCTAAAATTATATAGTTTTATTGGCTGATCTCTTTTCCTGAATTAACAGATAATAAGTAGTATTTTATCATATGAATTTCCTACAGTTTGGAGACTGTCACCAGGTAATTCCACGTGGTTAAAATGAAATTAGAAATTTAAATACTGCAGTAACATGAAAAATAAACAATTCTTACATTCTAATCTGTATGTTGCTGTTATAAAATGATTTCAACTATGATATATAGCCTGATGTGCCTCTGGCAGAAGTTTTTATAAAGCTGAAGGTGAAGGAGATGAAAAGGAAAGAAGAATGTGTTTGTTTTCGAAAAGGTCAGGTCACAGAAGCATTTGTTGATATCAGGAAAAAAAAATGACCCATGGAAAAAGGACAATTAAGTTCTAGGAAAACATCTTTTCAGTAAAGAAAGAACAGTCATTTATGCTTAACCTCAATTCTATTTAGAAAAATAAAAAGGAAGTGTACAAGGCCCTTTAAAGAATTGAATAAGGAGAATATAAATCTAAGTGCCCAGGACAGACACAGCCCTGGGAACACACAGAGGTCAAAGTACACTGTCAAACTTAAGAACATTTGGTTTCCAGCGTATATACAGCTACTTGTATTTTATTCAAGAGGAATGGTACTGAAATTGCACAGGTAACCTTGAAAGTAACATGGCCCATATGTTCCAAAGTCTGTCCTCCTCCTCCTCTGAAAGAATGGTCTAATTGTCAAGGGCATTCTCTATTTTTTTAAAGGCCTCAGGATGTGTAACACTATAGGGAGAAAAATGAATGATGTAGGAAGCATGACCAAAAAAAAAAAAAAAAAGAAAAGAAATTATATGAGGTACAACAAAGGAAAGGAGCTATCAGCAGTCAAAAAATATTTTGGAACTTAAGAGAATAAAAGGCACATTCTTTTTCAGACATTTTATACAGGGATCCCAAATCATTACAACATATTAACAAAAGTGCTAGATTGCTTGATCTTCATATAATACTTCATTTGTGATTTTTTTTTTAGTCAGAAATTATTTTTGCTAATTCTGAAGCTATTATGGTAAGAAACTACAAGTATTTTATCATGGTATTTTGAAGTGGAATGTGTCTCTATTAAAAGTGTTTAAGCAGCTAATTTATATATGTGTACACTTGGTTTACTTTCCTGAGATCATTAATTCCTTTCCAGAAATATGTATATAGTTTGATATGTTTAAAATGGCCAGAGTGTTCCTGTTTTCTTGTCCTCCCTTGTTCCTTAATCAATGTTTGCCCTTGCCTCCAACTTCTAGCTGCTTTATTCTTTGTTCTTTGAAGTGGCCTTCTCTCTCCAGGCTGACCTCTTCTCCCCTGGAGTTTGACCCCGCCTACCCTTTCTCCTCCATTTGTTTGCCCTGGTTGTTTTCCTCATTGCTTTTCCCACTGCCCCACTGCGTGTGAAACACTCCACCAGCAGCTGCTCACAGTTCCCAGGTTACGTCATGGCCAGCATTGAAAGAGCTGCTGTTCTCACATTTCCACCAGCAAGACGCCCCCTCTCCTCCTTCCCTGCACATTCCTCCAGCAAGTAGAAAGAACTCCCTTTCAGGCCATCTGCAATCTGCATGTTAAAGCCAGCACTGTTGAGAAGATGGATACAGCTTACAAAATCTAGAAATGCTATTTTTAAAGATAAATACCATCAAATGAATTTCAATTTGCTTGTAGTTTATCTTAGTGCTCCCTTATTTTTATACATCCTGCAGGTTCCTTAAAATAATTATCACTGTGATCCACATTTTCCTACTGCTTAATATATTAAGTAATTTAATAAGGTAGATATGTGGGTAGAAATATAATTAATTAGTAAGCACTTGTTACATTAGGATCACAACCTTTATACGCACTCATACTTTATTTGGCCAATGCATTTGCTCAATATCAATTTGAGAAGAATTTACTGAGTTTGCATTATTGAAATTGATCATGAGCATTTATCTAGTATTTACTGTGTACCATTCACTATTCTGAGCCATTTTACATGTACTAATGCTTTTAAGCCTCCTAGTAACCCTATGAGAATCGTATTTTTAATCCTCATTTCGCAGATGAGAAAAATGAGTAACTAAAGGGTTGAATGACTTGTTTGAGGTTGGATAGCTGATAAGTGAGAAAGTCAGGATTTGACTGACCCCAGGCAGTGTGGCTGGGGAATCTGTCAGATCTTCTAACCATATAATATCACCCCTCTGATATAAAGTTGGATTGACATGATGACATTTCCTCTTAATTTACAACCTAGCCCTTTCATCGAAAAGAATAGCTTTGCCCTCACATTTATTGATGTCAGAAATCACATAGATCAAGAGTTGTAGAAATGAATATTTAAAGTAGGATCTCAGACCTAGCCTATTTAAGTCGAAGCCCGAATCATTCACAAATTAAAAGAACACTAGAACCTCTTTCTGTAACACCGGGAGGGTTTAATCCTCAAACTCTTCCCAAAGCAAGCAGAAATACCCCTGCATTCAGTTATCCATTCAATAAATATTCTTTCTGATATCTACCAAAGTCTACATATAGGAAGACAGTGATGAAGAAAGCCTTTCTGCCCTCATGGAAATTCTAGTCTCAGGAAGACAGACAGAAACTTTTTAAATCCCTAATTTAATAATTCCAAATTTCAGAAAGTGTTATGAAAGAAAATGTAGGACATTACTACTAAGCAAAGAGTCAACTGTAACGTGGAGTTGGGGTCAGAGTAGAAGTTGGCAAAGGGCGATCAGGAAGGCTTCCCAAAAAGTGGCCTTAGAGCCACTATTTACCAGTAAAGACAAGTCAGCTGAGTGATTTATGCATGCATCTGTCTCTTTTACTTTAAATGATCTGAATCTTCAGACTAACAAGCTGAACACCTGTTATGGCTTATATAAAAAAGTGTCCCATAAAATCTTATGTGTTCAGAGGTAGGGTTTTTGAAGAGTGAGTAGACCATGAGGTGCTAACTGATCTATGTATTAGTCCATTGATGACATACCAGAATCTAGCACTAAAAGGTAGGACCTGGTTTGAGGAAATGTAACTTGGGGCATAATCTGGAAGGGTACATTCTCATCCCCAGCCTCTTTCTCAGTTCCATGAGAACAGAGAACCTTAATACCACATGTACTTACATGTAGTAGTGTCCTTTCTTCTGAAAAAAAGATACACATTATTGATTATTGAAGACTACATCAAAATGAACCAGAGTTTAAAAAAAAAAACATAAAAGACCACATCATTGGGCTGACCAGATAGCTCATCGAACTAAAACACCTGCTTAGGCAGACGCAGGGATCAGGTTTCATCCCCAGTGTGCTGTGCTGCTCCTATCCCCAGGGCCTGCTGAGACAGTGATTGACATTGGGCGTGGTGGCATGTGTCTATAATTCCAGCACTGGGGAGGTTAAAAACAGAAGGATCACTATGAGTCCAATCTGTGTGGTGAGACTCTGTTCTAAGTACATACAAAAGACCACAGCATTAGTCATATCAGGTTTGACAATCACAAGAAAACCAACCATGTCCGATGGTGAATTTCTATTGCACTGTCCTTTGAATACACCCAGAGTAATAAACTCTGGCAGTGTCTTTTACATAGTGGGAATTCAATAAATAGCTCATGGATGGATGAATGCATGGAACTAAGTAAAAAATGTTATTGAACACACAAATAAGCAGAAAGTCATACCACAGAGGGAAAATTAAAAACCAAGACTGTAATTTTTGAAACAAATAGTTCTCATGTCTAGATCTGTGGATTCATAAGGTAATTCAACACTTAAATAATTGTATAAACATCCTGTGAAAATAAAGTTAATCAAGGGCCCTGGGGAGATAGCTCAGTACAATAAGTGCTTGCCTAGCAAACACATAGTCCTGAATTCAATCCCTGGTGCTGCAAAAAAAAAAAATCAAAACAAATATATTTTATTCTGTGAACATGGTTCACCTGTGTCCTATATCCTAGTGGCTAATCCTATAGATATTCCAACTTTCTTATAACTACTGCTGGGGTATAATTTTTCTATCCTTTTCTATCTAATTTATTGTCTTTATATTTACTGCACATTTCTTTTTTATTTGAAATGAAAAAATAGAACAAAAAATTCCACAACAATATGATTGAAGTAACAGTGATTAATATATTGCATACTGTTACCTTTAAATTAGTTACTTAGGGCTGGCAAGATAACTCAGCGGTCTAAAGCGCCTCTCAGGGACCGCAGTTGGATCCCCAGCACCACATGCCATGCCAGCCCCTCCCCCCAGGGCAGGCTGAGCTGACACCCACCCCCCGCAAGAAAGAATCCGTGATGTGTAGCGAGACACTGTAATAAATAAATTTTAAAAATAAAATTAAATAAATAAATAAATAAATTAGTTATTTAGAGTATAAGATAACAGCATTTAATGTCAAACAATATTAGCATAAACCTTTCAATGAACTGAGAGAAATTAGTAATATGCATGTTTCTTGAAGGCAGCATATAATTTAAAAATACAATGCTGATATCAGGGAATGAAACTCCCAAACTGAATGAAATCTGGGCTGAGTTTGTGTTTTCTGAAACCCAAGAATGAATTTTAAAAACAACAGAGGCTAAAAAGCACAATATATTTATTGGGGAAAGAAAGCTCCTGTCCAAGAGGACAGAAGGGGGACCTGAGTGGGTTGCCCTGAAAGCTGTGTCTTCCAGGGATTTTTATAGAATAAAGAATGTGATGAGGTGGATCTCAGGTAGAGAACATGGGAACTCGCTTAGGTGCCTATGAGGTGGGAAAAAACTATGATAAACCAATGAGGTTACAAGCACCATTGCTCAGGTAAAATTGATTAAATCCATGATTGAATGGGGAAGCAAGTCAAGAAGCAAGAGGACATGAATACAGAACAGGGACTTTTCTTGTAGGGGGAGCTGGGTTAGTGACTTCCAAGGGTCCTTTTTTATTTTTCGTGGAACTAGGGATTGAACTCAGACCCTTGTGCTTGCCAGGGAAGCGCTTATTCCACCAAGCCATCTCCCCAACCCCACCCAAGGGTCTTTAAGTGTATCAACCCTGGATGCCTTTCTTTAGGGAGGTATGTGGCTGCATTTGATTGATCTTTTGTCTTGAATTCTGGCCCACTTTGGGTGTGTCTCTTCTAAAGTGGCAAAGTCATCTTGTCTTCACACTGTCCCCTGGAGGGTCTAGTCCTGTCTGACTGCCTAACATATTTCCATCTAACTCAGCTGTTTGCAACAATATGATGTATTCTAATTGGAAATATTTAAATAATTTGTATTTATTGTGTTTAGTGATATGATTTGATATAAACCTACTATCAAGTAATATTTCCCTTTGTCCTATCTGGTGTTTGCTTGTGCCTTTTTTGTCTTCTTTAAGTTAATCTATTTTCTACGAATGTGTTTTATAACTCATGTTGATATAAGTTGTGATATCTTTGGGTTTTTTTAGTAGTTTCTTTAAGGTTTTCATTTCTCCCTTTCTAAATTTAGTAGTCTTGCTTTCAAGACTAGGTGGGATTTGGCCAGTGCTCGCTGTACACCACAATATTTCCCACAAGGGAGGCAAGATTCCACTGTGTACCTTACCCAGTGCCCTGTGTTTCATGAGGTTTCCACTGTGACCAGTGCGGATTCGATACTCTTCTTTTATCCCTAGTGGGTGCTGAAGAATTTTAATTCTGATCTTTTCCTGTGGTTCTTTCCTAGCTTTCTCACCTATCTTTGGATCAGTCTTCAGGCAAATACCTCAGGGGGAGCAGAAGCTCCTCAGATCTCATTGAACTCTCTCTGTGCAGTTTCCTTCTCTTCTGTCCTATCAACAGTAGTTGCCTTGGCCTTTCCACTCTTATTTCCAGCTGCTCAATTCACAGAGACTGCCACAAGCCTCCATGCTTTTTCTTCCTTGTGCCTGGAAATTCTCATGTAATAGTAAGCTACAACATTCCTAGGCTCATCTCATGTTTCTTCTTTTGCAGGATGTTTTTTCTTTGTGTAATTCATGTACATTGCCTCACACTCCATGTTGCATAAATTTATCTTTGTTTTAATTATTTGAGGACAGTGAGTAAATTGGCCCTTATTACTTCATTTTGCTTGGAAACCAATGTCCCACTCTAACATTTGAAGCAATATTTTTTCTTCATCTGGAGTTGTTATCCAAAGAATGTTGGAAGAAAACAGGTAATTAGCTGATAATGTATAATCTGCCAGACATGAACAATCTGTTACTCACGTACCAACATCAGACATAACGTGCTTTCCTTTCACAGTACCGGTGATTGCCTTTTGCTGATTCCATCCTACATTGTGCCTCTCTGCATTTAGGGCCTTGTCTTTACAATCAAGTTGGATAAGAAAGGATTTTGTGTGTACTTAAAAAACTGGTCAGAGCCTAAAAGCCAAAGGTCTGGAGCCATTTGCCTCAACTGGAAGTTAGCCAATAGTTCAGGAGCTAAATCTACTTTTAAAACAACCTAATCAATCAAGGTGCTTCATTAATTAAAAAATTGACTATGTCTCATTGCTATTTGTTTCTCAATAAAATTAATAAAACAATTTTTAAAATCAATGACATAGAAATAGAAAGGTACTAGGGAATCTGGGAACTTAGGAGAGAGGAAGACAAGAAAGTGAATGATATATGTACCAATTCTCTACAACAAGTGTATTTATTATTACCACAAACATGTAATAATAAAAAATAGAAAAATATCCAGTTTGAATGATTGTATTTCTTTATATTCTTAGTTTTACACTTCAGTAATCATTCCTTCAAAGCTTCTGTTTATTTCATTGCAATACTATGTCACTTAACAAGCAATGTATTACCATACTTTAGTTTCATTTTATGAAAGAGGGCCTGTTTCTACCCATCAATTCAGAAAAAAATTTTAGTACTAAACGTCCAGAAATCCAACTCTTGACTTTATGAAAGTACTACATGATAGTTCACACAGCTCATTAATAGTGGAACCAGAACTAAATACATGCTCTCTATTCTTCTTACATACATTTTAGTTTTCTTAAAAAGCACATTCATCATTCTAAATGTTCTATAACCTAAAATATTTTAAATAGAATTACTTATCCAAATCTTACTGATCTTGTAAGCTCCATGTGAAACAATGAGAAAAGGTCTGGGAAAGTGCCTCTGAAACTATTAAATGCTGTTTAAATGTTAAGTTTTATTATTAGAACTGCAGTTCATCTCTGTGAAACCTTTCTAAACTTTCTCACTATTCTGAACTTGAAAATACAGCAGTTTTCTAATACATTTGTTCTCTCTTTGTAAGAATTTAATCCTTTCTATCCTGCCAGGTTATAAAACATAAGGTTTTCTTTTTTCCATAATCAATTAGTATTCTATAGTATTATACATTTAGTAGGTTCTCACTAAACACATGTTGAATAAAACTGAACCAGATTTCTTTCTAGACATATGGAGGAAAAAAATCCTGATATTCAGAAAGAAGTACTTTGAAATGTTTTTTATAGTACCTCTTTGGTGTTCTATATTTACAATAAAAATGTGTTAATTTGTCTTATGTTTTACTTATATATCATAGCTGCCTCCCTTTGTTAAATGTGAACAGATATCTAGGTTAACAATTTCTATCAACAGTTTTCTGTACTGGCAGAACAAAAAAAGTGAAATACAAAGAACCGTCTTGAACCTCAGACTCCCCACACATATTTATGCACAGCTTAACATTCCTGTCCTCTGAATTACATCTTACAGTTCTTTATTATCTAGTTTGACATAATCTTTATGTCACTAACCTCTGTTTCTATCAATAAATATTTACTGAACTACTTCTTATTGTACTTTCTTTTTGCTAATTCAGAGAAGTTGAGTGCAGGTAGGTTATTATATGTGGCATATAGAAAATACGAACATGTTTCAAATCGCTACACAAAACTCAGCATCCCCAATTCCCAGGGATAGCTTTTCCATCACACAGCTAAACTCTAAAGACAATGGTGTTACCTACAACAATGTGGCTCTGCTCTTCTTGGGAATTCTTAATAACCTCTCCATGAATTAAGTCTCACTGATCAACATCTGAATACGTTTTGATATCATGCATAGAATTCTTTCGATGTTGTCTTTTCCTATTATGGGTGTTCCCTGCTTCCTATTTGTTAAGTGTACTCAAGTACACTCTCTCCTTCATGTGGCTGATGGCCCTCTACTGCTGGTGGATTAGATGTTGATCTTGGGCTCTGAGAGGAATTTCCATCTTTGTATGTCAGTACACAGAGTACGAAACTTCTATGCTGGACGTTGGAATATTTCTCTGGGAAAGTAGGATGACAGGTCCCAAAAGAGTATCGCTGAATCCCTAGGGCCTAAGGAGACATTATTTTTCACTTTTCCTCATATCCCCCTCACCCTTACTGGCCAACACCAGGCTCGTGGAGGATTCACCCTTCTCTATGAGACCATGGGCATCTAGGGAAGTGTTTGTTCTGAGCTACTGTATGATAACCTAGTGATCTTGGTGTCATTGCCAGGGATTGAAAGTAGGCATTTTATGCAACCTCAGGCAAAAGGTTACAGGAGCTTCTATGAGAGATTTTCCTAATCTGCAGAACTAAATAGACCTACTCCTTTCTTTTTTTTTGTTTTGAAATTTTACTTTTTAGTTCTTTTTATTAATTTTATTGAGAAACAAATAGCAATGAGACACTTTCAATATGGATTAGTAGGGGCCAGAGAGATGGCTCAGTAGAATTAGTGCTTCACTGGCAAGCACAAGGACCTGAGTTCAATCCCTGGTTCTGCAAAAAAAAAAAAAAAAAAGATTAGTAGTACAGTTTCAATAATTAATACGTTGCATATTTTTGTCTTCATAGTGGTTATTTATAGTACAAGATGCAGAGAGGATATCCTGTCCAAACACTATTAGTACAAATCTTTCTTCTCATTGAATTAAGAAAAAGTAGATGTATACCTATCCTATTTTGTGTATACAGATACAAAATGGCCCTTCATTAGACCTACTCCTTTCTCTGAGTACTGTACCAAGTTCTTCTCTCTACCCAGAATGTTCTTCAGGATACTTATGTAATTAACTCAGTTACTGCCTTCAAGTCTTGATTAGATATCTTCTTAAAGCAAACTTCTTAAAATTAGACACTATATATATATATATATATATATATATATATATATTTACTTTTGTGGGTGAGACTGGCACAGCATATGGTGCTGAGGATCCAACCACATCCTTGTGCTTGCCTAAACTTGCCCAAGCTGGTGCTTTAGTCCACTGAGCAATCGTTTTTTTTTAATTTTTATTTAATTAAAGTACAAATATCAATGAGACAGTTTTAGGATACCTTGACAAGATGGATTTGATAAATTAATACATTGGAAACTGTTTTCATAATGTTTTGATGTCATAGAAGGTGCATACATGATATTATACTTACAGACATTATTATACCGTATGTCTCTTATCAGTAAATTAAGAGAGTGTAGCTGTTTGCATAACTTATTTTTTATACCTGAATTACATCAAAGATTCAATAATTAATACTTTGTACCTTCTTATTTTCCTAGTGGTTGTCCATAGTACTAGAAGCTGACATAATGTCCTGTCCAACCACCATTAGTGCAAATCTTGCCTCTCATAGAATTTTGTAGAAGCACAGCGTTATCGATCCCAACTGTACTGTCCATACACACACATCATGATTTTTTCTTTCTATACGCCTTGCTTTGTCTACACCTGTCAAAGATGGGCACTCCATTGTCATTCAACCAATTTAGGTGCCTGAACTTGATGACACAATCCAACATAGTCCAGCATTCCACAACAATAGTGAGTTATCTAAAGAAGTTGTCGACCATACCCATTTACAGATCACCTTATTATTATGGCCCCGCAGTGTATACCTCATTTTTATACTTTTCTGCTGGATGGTTAAGACCTAGCTGGAGCAAGACCTATATACCAACACATGTACTTTTTGTTTCTTATGTGGTCAGTGAAGTCCCCTCAGGGTTTATCTTGTAGTCCTGTACCTTATTCTGTAGATCCTTTGTTTGTGTCATCCATGTGGATGAGTCATGGCCAATGCTTGACCAGTTTGCTCTCTGTGAGAGCCTGAGAGAAAGTTTTCTCTCCATGTGACTCTTCCCAGGCACACTGTTCACTGAGCAATCTTGCCAGCCCCATTAGCCACTCTATTTACACAGCAACTTCTCCACCCTTCTCCTCCTAGCCATCACCATGCTTTTCTCTTTACCATGTTCTGATTCTTCCAAAGAGGTGCTCCCATTTCTGGAAGAATCACATCTTTAGGTAATTGCCACTGACATGGTCCCATGCCCCAGTGAGTTTGGGATCGCCGTGTGTAACAAATGGAAGGCAGCAGATCCCACCCAGCAAGAAGTCCAGTGCTCCATCAGGAGTCTTTTGCTATCTGTCTTGGTTTCTTGAAATGCTCACTGTGCAAGAAGTGAGCAGGAATATAAGAAATTGTACTATTGTAAGGTTACTGTGCTTTACAAAAGAAAGAATGGGCGTGGTGGCACACGCCTATAATCCCAGCACTTGGGAAGCTATAAATAGGAGAATGAATCACTATGAGTCCTATCTAGTAGTGAGAGCCTGAACACCCTGCAGACTCTTCCCTAAAATACAGAAAAAAAAAAAAAAGGCCGGCCAAATAGCTCAGTGGATTAAAGCACCTGAAAGCAGATGCAGGGGTCAGGGGTTCAATCCCCACACCTGCCATGCCAACCCCTCCCCCAGGGAGCATTAAGACATTGCTTGAGACCAGACCTGGTAGTGTGTGCCTGTAATTCCAGCTCTTAGGAGGCTGTAAATAGGAGAATCACTACAAGTTTGATCTAGTAGTAAGATCCTGATCACACTGTAGATCCTAAAATACAAAAGAAAAAACAATAATAATAAGGTTACTGTGCTTTGGGGAGATGTAAGTGGACCATGGAGAGAAGATACAGAGAACCACGATGTTGTCTGGCTACATCCAGTCATCCCAAGTGAGGCACTAGATGTGTAAATTAAATCAGGTAAAAGGTCTACAACATACATTCCAATCAACCCTTTACATCATTCTGGCTTTGGCCAACATTCCTGGCAAACACATCAAAGTTACCAAACAAGAAAGCCCAACTTATCATGGTCAGTTCACAGAACCATGAGCAACAGGGATAAACTAGCTTTTTCAGCCATCGGGTCAGTGTCATATGTGCAGTGGTTTGGGGTTTTTTGCAAGGGGAACTGTGCAATACAGAACACACTTCATAAGATTATTTTATAATCACCGAAAGACTCATATATAATTCAGCAAACATGTCCACACACTAAAGACCAGAGAATCCAGCTCAGGGTCTGGATCATAATATCCTGCATGAGTCCAGCTAAAAACCTAGAACTCATAACAATGCCTCTCACAAGTGCAGCCAGAGGCCTAGAGCCCTGGACAATGTCTCATGCAGGCCTACTTCATAGATCTCCACTGGAAAGGCTCAAAGGTTAGTGATGTAAGCTAGAAACTCCATGCCAAGGGGATGAAGAATCTATGCTAGCAGGCCAAGGGATCTCAACTGGAGCCAGGGAGCAATGCTCAAGGTAAGCACCAGAGCTCCCCCAAAAGCACCACAGCCATCCTCAGCAACAGTGAGGTCCCGAGCTCCTCCCAGTGATGAGGAAAGCTGAGTTTCTATCAGGAAAGCCAATGCAACAAGCTTCCCCAGAAGGCTGAACATCACTCCATCTTCCCCTCCAGAGCCAAGAAGTGATGCTCAAGAGGAGAAGCAGAGCTTCCCAAAAATGAACGGTAGCATTCTCAACAATAAAGAGGTCCCAAGCTCCCCCTGGAACAAGAACAACCAAATTCATTAGGAAAGCCAGCATGATGAGGTCCCCCAGAAGAATAAATAGCCAAGGAAACCAGCAGCTTCACCGAATGACATCTCTAACATCTCCTCAGTGGCTTCTCCTGTCTTACCTTATGCTGCTGCCAACACCCCACAAGTGAACCTCCCACTCCCATCACCACACTAGTTCAACTCAGCTGGGTGTAACAAGTTGGCCACCACTTAGCAATCCACTACAATGTGTTAGGCAGCAAAAAGAATGTCTGCTCTGATCTTCTTTTTTCTTTCTTTTTTCTGTTTTTATTCCTTGCAGGTACTCATACTACTAAATTAATGTATATAATATGCATGTATAAATATAAATAATCTATATAATATGAGGAAAAAAGATCCGTGAGGCTGGGATGTTTGCTTTATGTACTGACATATTTAAAATACCTAAAAACAAGTCCTCAAATGATAAATATTGGCTGAATGAATGAGTGAATGGACCAGATCTTCAGTAGCCATTCTGTGCTTGTCTGATGAGTTCAGCTAAAGAGAGCACAGTGGAAGGTGGGGGAGGCCTATGCCCTAACAACATCATGCTTCTGAATTTCCTCAGTTGTAGAGCAACACGACCTGTGTCCTCCGACTGTTCAAGCCATTTGATGTTGACTTTTCTGTTAACTGCAGGAGAATGTATCCCATTGGACAGTGGATCTTTCAAACCATTTTTATTTATACCCATAAGTCTCAGAAATAAACTAAGTGGTGGGCACCATGACAGTCCCAAAACCACTCTTGTTCTTGTTTACTGAGGCTTTCCTACTTGGTCTTCTAATAGGTGTCTAGAGAGCCACATATCTTTTAGAGATGACTGATTATAACCCCAGAGGTGATTATACTTCCAGCTTTTCTCTCAGTCTTTGTGAGATACACTGACTATCCCATTAATTGGCCATACTTATCTGAATTTCTCAATCTTTAGATGGGACTCCTTCTACTCAGTCTGAGAACTCCACCGCATAACAAAATCAAGTATTCTCAATTAGCCACCAGTTTTAATTCATTATATAATACATGCAAAACCAAGTTAGTAAATGAAGGTACTATTAGGTTAATACATTTGGCAGAAAATTACTTTGGCCTGGAATTCAGGAGGTTTTTTTTTTCCTCAGGAACTATATTATCTACAGACTCTCTACTTGGCAGTAGGGACAAAGATATTTGTATCACAGACCCTCTGATTGGTATATGAATTACAAACAATACAAGGGCTTCACTAAGGATTGAAGCCCCCTCTGAAAATGTGTTATTATTACTATTATTATTATTATTGGTTCGTGGGTTTTTGGCAGGACCAGGAATTGAACTCAGGCCCTTGTGCTTGCCAGGCAAGCACTTACTCTACTGAGCTATCTCCTTGGCCCCAAAAGTGTTATTATTATGCAAAAAAAAGTTAACAGTTTTGCCCAAGAATGACATTTCAGCTTGGACTGCAGCAATGAGTAGAGCTCAAAAAAAATAAAGATAGGAAGGTTTTCTAGTAAGAAAAATTAACCTAAACATAGGCAGCAGGCTTGTCTGGAAAGATCTGCCATAATCTGGTATAATTAAAGTCTCTAATGACTGAGTTAAGGAAGTAGGGAGAAGGGAGCAAAAATAAAATAATATCTAAGCAAGCAAAGTACATGTAACTAGAAAAGATGTAATTAAATGTTTGCCACAATTATTTTAATCTACATTTATCACTTACAACGAACGTGTTTCACAAAGTTTTTGTTTACCCCTTTTAGTTTATTTGGCTAAGTAAACATGGAACCCAAAGTTTTAATGTAAAATATTCACTCAACCAGAAGGTACACTCACTTCAGACAGTGTATTAAAGTTCAATATTTTAAAGTTCTCAATCATTTCTATTGATTGAGCAGAATGTTTTCCAAATTTGAAAACATACGTTTAGTTCTTAACAGACTAATTGCTCCTGCTTTCCTGCCAGCCTCGTGGGCATCACCATGTTCAAGTTCAGCAGGTAGGAACCTGGCCTTTGAGAATGCAGCCGGAAGAGTTGAGGAATGCATGATTACTCTTGTAATTACCTGAGAGGGTTCTGAAATCCTGGCCGACTTGATGGGGCCACCAGATAGCATGGGTCAAGAACGTGCAAGAGGTTAGGGATTCAGACCAGAGCTGAAGTGGGGAGTTAGGGTAAACAGATTCTGAGTGGAAAAGAGCAGAGATTTAAATCGACAGTTAAGTCAAGAAACCACTTTCTTAGAAATGTAAACCTCACTCTAAGTCAAAGGTTAAGACTTCACAATATCCTTGCCAAGACCGGAGCTAAGATCTGTTTACCTCAGTGGTCCTGGAGCTGCAGCCTATTGAAACGGGATTGCAGGTGTTATGTTGATTAGTGCTTTCCACAGCCGGTAGCAATAGAAAGCTTGACTTTGATGGCGTTGACTTTGGTTTCCCCCAAACTTTCTTTGTAATGCAAATCAACAGGGACTCACCATCAAATTACTCATTCCCAAGCTCCTTTGCTAGTGAATCTGATGCCTGTAGGCTTGGAAATCTGTGTTTTTGTTTAAGTTTTTGGTTTTTGGTTTTGGTTTTACTATGAGAACCATGATTGCCAGTTGAATGAGGCAAATTTTTGAAAATGCTGTTGCAAATCATAGACACTTAATGATCTAACACAGCAGTTTCCAAACTTCAGCATGCAGCAGAATTCCTTAGGGGACCCATTAAACTACAGGCTGATGGACTCCACCTAGAGGCTCTGATTAGGTAGGCTTACAGTGGAATCTGAGAATCTATATCTGAAGAAAGTTCTCTGTTGATGCTGATGCCGACGCTACTATGGGCAGGAGCCACACTTTGAGAACCATTGTTCTATGTATAACCAGAAGTCCAGACACTGTCAGATCCAGCTGGTTAATTCAACAACTGAAACACAGAAGTGTATAAGGTTATCTTTCTATGGGCCTCTTGCCTTTCCTCTCTTGGCCCCGGAATAGCTTCCTTCTGCTCCAAGCAAGATATCCTCAAACAAGAGTAGCAAAAGCAAAGAGGAAGAGAAAAAGGTACAAGGGTAACAACATCTGCGTGTGTGTTTGTGTGTGCATACACACATGCAAAACTTTGCCTATGTATTTGTACATGTCTGTGTTTAAAACTGAACACATTTCCCAGAAGCCCCCTAGCAAATACATTCCTTATCTATAAGCCTGAACTAGGTGCCATTGCACCTCTTGAAATCATTACAGACACCCAGGAATAAGCTTACTGTCATTGATTCAGATCAGATTTCATTCTTCCCTCAAACTGGGTCCTTTGATGCTCAATATCTGAATGTAATTGAACTTGTTTACCAAGGAATAAAAAGTGACTAGCTGTTAGATAGGCAAATAGCTGCCCAGATATGTCAGAAATGCATTGTGCCAATAGAGTCATTATGGGTTGGTTCAGAGTTGAAAATCTTAACACAAATGCTAGTGAATAATATACGATATTGGCTTTTTCATCGCTTGTAGCAGAATAACACTCATGAAGAATTTGTCCCTGCATATTGGGAAAAAAGTGTGCTTTCAGAGTTCACAGTATGCATGCAGTCATCTTCCTTTTATTATACCTATATATGGAATCGCAAGCTGTCCCTCCAAGTAATGAAATTTAGACAAGTTGGAGCCTGTATAACAACAAATCAATACTGAAGTTATAGGCAAAGCCTGTACTTGTCGAGACTAACACATAGGATAGAGACTCCGTGACCAAATTTTAACAATTCCACACTCATACATAGTTATCCAACATAGGAAAAAATAGTGGTATTTTTTTGTACCAGGAATCAAACTCAGGACCTTGCCCTTGCCAGGCAGGTGCTGGGACATCTGAGCTAGATGCCAGGACCAGTATGTCTTTTTATATGTTTGCATTTTTTTCTCATTCATGCTTCAAGGGGCATTTTTTTGAAAACACACCATTGTGGCATGTTCCATTTGCCCATGGCCAATGTAAAGTGGAAAATTCAGTTATTTATTTGGACCTCAAGCAATTCAAGGTTGACTTAAAGGTTTCAAAGAAAGATCTCCTCTATATTAAAATAAAAATGATTGAGGCTGGGGAGATGGCTCAGTGGAATAAGTGCTTCCCTGGAAAGCACAAGGGCTTGAGTTCAATCCCAGGATCTGCCAAAATAATAATAATAAAATATTTTTTAAATGTTCTAAATTTTTGCATTCTTTTGACACGGGGAGGTAGTAACTAACATGAGACCATCTCCTGTTTAATTTGTTTTCTTCCTAAAACTAGCTTTTGTTAAAGAAACTGTTAATGTTAAAAGAGGGGGGACCAGTATATTTTCTGTTGGTCAGTATCTAAAATTGTATATTACTTCCTTTTTGGACTAGACTTTGCAGCATTCAGCTTGTACTTTAGATAGCAAAACAAATATCCACCACATTTATAAGTACCATACAGCTGATAGAATTATTTAAAATAATATTTGGTAGCCAAATGTCCAAGTCTATTTAGCTGAGCATCTTGTTCCATAATCATTAAGCTACAGTTAGAACCTAGTATTTAATCTGTCCAGTTAGAACCCAGTACCCAATCTTCCCCACCCCAACTTTATCCAAGAGAATACTGTGCAAAGGCCATGTAAATCCATTAAAATCTAGATCCAGAGGGACATTGTCTTTGACCAAGACAAATGGGAATTGCACCCAGGGCAAAAGGGTATGTGATACACAGAAAGTGGAAGTTTCCATAGCATACATTGTTGATCTAAACATACACTACATTTAATGACAGCACTTTCCCTCTGCTTCCTTTAGTTTGAAGATTTGGGGTTTTTTTCTGAGTGGATAGTCTGAAAAATAAGCAAAAGTTGTTTCAGAGCTTCTGCTGGCAGAGGAATGTTTCCCAATTGTGTGGAGGGTCTCCAGCACTGTGCCCTGGGGGGTCATGCTGTCTATGCATTTCTCCCAAGCACAGTCACACAGTGGCATGACTGTTTACAGATACTTTACTGTCTTCTCTGACAGAAGCAGGCATTGGTTTGCCAGCAACTTTGGGTTGTTTTTGTTTTTGAAGACCATGCAACTAACAGATGTTTGTTGTTGGCTCCATATCTACATTCTTTGAAAGCTGGAGAATCAAATTGCTGACATTCAGACAACACTAATTCCCATATCCAGGGAGCCTAATTTGCTGTCCCTGAGATACTGATTCCTGGTGTTCATGGGTTTAAAAACCATTTCAGTGACACAATATAAGAATGGGCTTGGGAGGTGCAGTGCCGTCTCCACTAAAGATAATCACATTTTATAAACATCTGCGTCATTACTGGTATGATTCATCTCTAAGCTGTATACAGCTGTGTTTCCAGTTTCAATTAACAATCCCTTAATTGCATATCCATCTCATGTTACTAATTTAGTTAATTTATTCATAATTAAGAGTATTCTGTTTTCTACCAAGGTTTGTCGAGCTCAGAACATTATAAAGAGAAATATTTTAAGGCAGCATCTCTGAGGAATTTTGTTTCTTATAATCACATCACAGTAAAATGTCATTCATGCACCCAAAGGAAGATGAATTGCTAAGGGCTTTTTTTTCCACCAGTAAAATAAGAATCTATGGGAAGCTGCAGTGTGTTTTGTTTTTAAACCAAGTTAAATGCTGTGCATTCTGTTCCTTTCTTTCTCCTTTCCTGACATCCTTTCAAAAAATTATCATTTGATTTGGAATATTATTTAAGTATCACAGCAAAGCCAGTCACCAGTGCAGATAAAACTGTCATTACTCTGTCAGGTAATGGTGTCTCTTAAAGTCTAAGCTATAAAATCTGTACGTTCAGGGGACATTAAGACCAGGAATTTTTAAATTGCCAAAGCCTAAGCAAGAGGAATACACCCTCGTGGAAAATAGAAGGCAGATAACATGATAGCAGGCAGTTAATTCATTTTAGTTTGACCTTTTCTAGAAAAATACATATACCCTTGCAGCAAGGCTCTTGTCTGCATTAATATATGTCTGTGTGTCATTAAAGGCAGCAATAACAAAAAAATTGAATAGTTTCTCACTCTATCTTGTATGCAGGAACTGCCACCTATAGCTTTGACCTATCTTTGAGGTTAAAAAATATCTCATAACTGTCCAGTAGTTTGCAGATTCTACACAATAGAAATAATGAGCCACCTTTTGCCTTCCATGAAAAATGCAATAAAAAAGCCACCATCCCTACCCTGCTTCTTGTCCTAAAAGTTTCCTTGATTCTCAAGGAACTGTGTGTATTATGCATGTATTCTTCTGTGAATACAATAATTTGTTACCTATTCTGTTGATCCCCATCTAAACATGTAGCACTGTGTGAAGCACTGGGGGTCAGAAGGTCAAACGCACTCATTATTTCTACCTCTACGGACCTTTAATTCTGAAGGAACAATCAGACATAACTCAGATAATCACACGTAAATGGGAACTTGTGTTGCATAAAGAAGCCAAGAGGATAAACATGATTAACAATACTAAATATGATTTTTTAGATGTAATAAAATATCATAGATGATTCCCAATCAGTAGAGATTTTAGGTCTTGGGTGAGGGTTTCTCTTTCATCTTCAGTCAATTTGGGTTTACCTGGTGCTTCTCCAATTCCAGATTCCCCAGTCATTTCAATGTGAAAAAGTTTAAATTGATGATTGCACCATGAAGAGAACAGCCTAAATGTTGAAACAGGTGACATTATTGATTTTGTGGACATTTTTCAAAACAATTTGTAAAAGGAAAAGATAGTACTTCATGTATGTGTCTTATCCCATCTCTTTTAAGTCTTAGGGCTTTCTTTTTCTTAAATGTTAATTTGTGTCTTCAAAAAGTAAGATTTAAAAATCAGGTAAAATCAAGCTTTTTAAACACAGTGTCCATATATTGATTTTGCCCTGTTAGATTGTACACACCTCTGAGTCCTGCCTTACTCTTATCTCTACAACGCTTGCTTTCTCATGTGTTACTGTAAGGTTTTTCTTTTGATCTGTTTGCTTCTTTTGATAGCCTAAAATTGAATTAAACAAAAAAAGTATTTGAAACTCACAAATATTAGAGATTATGCGGGCCAGATATCTTAAATTATAGATTAAGAAAGAGATTCTAAATGACTTTAAGATGAGATGTTCTGATTTGTCAAATGCAAGCTCAGAATTCAAATCCAGTGTAATACTCTTCACTCTGCCATGATTTTCTTCATGAAAACAAAGATAAGTACATTTTTTGTCATGTTTGAATGACCTGATTTTATTTATTTTTTTTATTGAACTACAAATGTCAATCAGACAGTTTCAAGACACCTTAACAATACAGATTTGATAAATTAATACATTGCAAACTGTTTTCATAATGTTTTGGTATTGTACAAGGTGCATACATGATATTATATTTACAGATATTATTTTAGCAGATATCTCTTATCAGTGAATTAAGAGTATAGCTACTTTCTGATTTTTATACCTGAATTATATCAAAAATTAAATAATTATTTTCGATAAGTGCATTTTTAAAATGTATACTACTTATTTGAATGTGTAAAATACCTGTATATATTATATTTGGCCATTTTGCAATCGTTATTTATTTTAGAGATAGTAGAAATATGGTTTTAAAAGTACAACTAAGTGATTCTTTTAGCACTTTATGAATCTTTAAATTAACAAAACATATGCAAAAGAGAAAAACAGTTTAAATATGATTCTTTTATTTTTTCAGAAGTCATGGACTAGAAATATGACATTCAGCCTTATAGCTGTCATTTGTCTTCTTTCATCCCAAACCTTGTTTTCTTTGCTATTTTTTAATGCTTTTAGAGTCTTTCTGTATCTTCACTCAGTAAAGAGAAGTAAATATCACATCTGGAAACTAACTAGGATTCTTTCCCATTGTCTGTAAAGGGCAGGAGAAGTGAAAGGCAGCGCCAAACAAGGGCTTAGCTCTCTACTGCTTACCATGGAGGACCGTTCTCCACTGCACAGTCAGAATATCAGAACAGTGATATAAGGCCACCTGCTCACCTATTTCACAGAATCCTGTAGTTCCAAGACTCATGCTTGAATATTGCATGACAGTCTATGTTTCATACATGAGGAATGACAGGGGACATCATACTTTAATTCCTTGGCTCTCAGGTGGCATCATATAGGATGAGTTTCTGACTTCAAGTTGAAACAACAAAGACAAGTTAGACAGTACCTACCTCCAGACAGGACACTTGTTATAATTGGGGCACATGCTTTGGATGGATATGCACCTCTTCAGGACAAGGCCACAGCGATAAATCCCCAGTGATAGCAGCCGGTGGCCCATGAGAGAAGTGTATCAGCAATTGACAACTTGATATTTTTGTGTCATGAACACATTCCTTTGAGCATTAATTTAAAGAAATGAGGACAGTGGGCAGGGCAGTGGCCCAAGCATTTGTTATGCTGTGCCCTGGGGTTTATCCTCCCTTTCTGGGACAAGGGCCAGAAGAAACACGATCAGGAAGCAAAATAACCTGCTCCAGGATTTCTTTACCAGTTCTTCTATATCTCTGCTCCTGTGCAAGTGATCTAGACACAGTGTTCCCTGTGCAGTCAAGTGGTTCTTTAGGTTCAACTTTCCACTCATGGAGATCAGGACAAAACCTTGTCCTGAAATTTATTATTTATTGTTCAGCTAAGAGGGTTTACTTTGGACAGAGATACGATACACCAAAGTGACTTGAATTCTGCCACTACATTTTTTATTAATTGTATCTAAACGGATAAGGACTTAAATCCATTTTATCAAAGAATAAATGGGTAACTCTTAGCATGTGAATAGTGTTCTCGACAGAGACTATCCCCACAGTAGTTAGTTGTAGAAAAGTTCCTAAATGCTGAGTTTGTTTTCTTAAACAAATATATCATTTCCTGGTTTTTGCAGAGCAGTGTGGCATAAAAAATATGACGCAGCTAAACGCTAGATTTTCAGAAAACACCCATTTTATTATAATTTTGGTATTTTTTATCAAATAAGTTCAAAAGGAGATAAGTCAGACTAACATGTCAATAATGACAGAAGAAAGAAAGAAATACAAGAAAGGGAGAATACTCACACCAGTAAGTGTGTGTGAATACTGACTAGAAAGATTTTAAAGTCCTAAGAAGATAAAAAGAAGAAAGCATGGACCTGGTAATAACTTTTTGTGATGTCATAGGATACCCTACTTCCCAAGGACAATCTCTCCATCCTGCTACCATATGGCTGCTGTTGTTCTCCATGCTTTGCCAATGATCAGGTTGGAGCGCCTAATCATGTGCCATCTAGAAATTTCCAGCTGAGAAGGTGACGCACCAATCTGCTCCTTACTGGGGCCTTTAGCCGTTTCACCACATCATCAACACTTGTTAGATAGCTCTTGTGTACAGAATTGTGCTCCTGATGAGCTTTCCCCAGACTGCTGTCTATAAGCCAGGCAGAAGGTACCTGACCTCATGTCTATAAGCCATGCAATCAAAACTCTCAGGATGAGTTACGCAACTCCATATCATTATGTTATTCTGATTGCAGTTAGGGCTAGAAAAAAGAAATACAGAACACTGAGAGAGTATAACTGAGTGGCTTGACCTGATCTGATATATGAAGAAGGGTTCCTAGGGAGGTGATGTGTTAGGCACTGCTATAGACCCACACCCCACTGTGGATGCACATGAATGCAGAAGAACTTCTGAATGGCTATGATGTGTATATTTCTTACTAAAGGACATGGTCAAAGTTTGGAGAATACTGTTCTACTCCCTCTCATTTTAGGGAGAATAGAGATCATGTTACCTGTCTATCCTATCTCCCCCAACAGTAACTAATGAGTGCTGAGCACCTGATAGGTCTGACCACCTGCATCATCACTGAAAGCAGAAAAGCCTTGTGTTCATTGAAAGAGAGCAGGGCTGGGAAATACCTCAATGGTCTATGCACCTGCCTGGCAAGTGCAAGGACCCAAGTTCAATCCTCAGTGACACTTGCCATGCCAGCCATGTAACCCCAAGTGTGCCAAGCTGGCCACAGATACCAGGTATGGTGGTGCACACTTGTAATCCCAGTGCTGGTGAGGCTGAGACAAAAGGATCACTGTGAGTCTGAGCTACATAATGAGACCCTGTACCAAATTAATTAATTAATTAATTTAAAGAAAGAGTGCAAATGATGTAAAACGTTTGTGTCAACCTGTACACGAGGCCTGTACTTGACATTCAAAGTACGTTGGAGGTCTCTCTGGGGCCTTCTCTGCATAAATGAAAACTTGCATCTCAGTGAAATCTCTTGTTGATCAAGTTTATATTTTGCAAAAAAAGAAGAAAGAGGCAATAAGAAATAGAAATGGGCACATGTGAGTATAGGAACCTTTATCTAACTGATAGCGCATTAAATGTAATTCCTGGAGGTGTTAGGAAATACCTTCCCTGATAGTAGGGGACTAGCAAAGAAATGGATGACCTCCAGTAGCTCACACTTAAACCAAGCTGTTCTATATTGTTTACATTACTGCCGTGATCTGAACATGCCATCTCCTTTCATGTGTTGCTACTGGATCCTCTATGTCAATGAGATTAGGAGGTAAAGCCTTTGGCAAGAATGATTAAGTCATGGAAGCCTTTACAAAAGAGACACCAGAACGCTGTGCCTTGTGAGAAGGTCCCCACAGTGAACCAGGGAGCAGATCCTCATCAAACGCTGAATCTGTCAGCTTCTTCATCTTGCACATGCTAGTCTTCATATACTGATAAGTTGATGGTGTTCATAAGGAATGCAGTTTGTGGCATTTTGTGATAGTATTCCAGACAGACTAAGACGTTTGTTATATAAAGAACAAGCTACATTTGGAAGCCAAAATTCTTCTTAAACTTTTTTTTCTCAAGGTCTCCATAGAAAGATAAGACATGATTTTATATATATGATAATTGTTTTGCAGTACTGTCAGTACCTATGCCAGATATTAATTATAATGACCTATTTTGAAGATATAGAGGACATTTTTCTATTGCAGTCATTTCTACTTTTGCTTACTTCACATGAAGCAGGACTTTAAAAATTATAGGCTTATTGGTTGCTCAGACATTAATTTAAGTCAGACTTTAGACCGCTCACCTCCACTTACCCCATTAATTTCTAATGTTGCTTAAAACAAATTAACATTCCTGGAATGCAGGCTAACTGAAAGAGCCCCGGAGAAGAAAGGGCATTTCCTGGCTTGTGATATTGACAAATTTAAAAGGTTGTGCTATAATATAGACTCCTGTTTCCTCTCGGTGTATCTTTGAATAATTTGACAGAACAGCTGAAAGCATAGGATTAACTTAAAGCTTTTGGGAACACACTATTTCTGTCTCTAGTTTTACTGAGGCTATTCTTATAAGTGAGGGGATTATCACCTGGAGGCATTTAATAGTCATGCACAAGAGCCCCCTGACCCAAAATATTGACCCCTCTTTACTGGCACACTGGCTCAAATTCCACCTGCTGCGGTGTTTGACTAAAGTTAATTTGTACTTTTTACAAAATAATGGAGGCACAGAAATGTTGGAGAAACCTTCTACATGTGTGAACATGTAGAACAACAGACATTATTAGAGGGCAAACAAAAACATTTCAATCTTTTCTGCAATTCTAAATCTAGGATTTCAGGCCTACATTGACCTCATTGCAAAATCAGGATTCTCTTACCTTTAGAAGTGGCCTGAAGTGACCAGAATTCCTTCCAATTGCATGGTAAGACCCAGGACCTATGATAGCCAAACCTAAAAACTGAAAGCCTGGGCAATAGGCCTTGATGAATTTGTATATCTTACTTAAGCAGTTTTAGATAATATCATTACAATTAATTACAGCCATCTGTAATTAATTGCATACTGAAAGGAGATTAAAGATTAAAGTATCTTAATACTTTAAGAATAAAATATCTTACTCAACATATCTTAATTGTCTTACATTTTACTAATGAGAGACTGTAGGAATTTTCATTACAGGCCACTGTTTTACTCAGCAGAAACATATTTATGACATGCATTATGTGCATTACCAAAACCTCCAAGGTTCACAGAGATAGCTAGTAGCAGCTGCCTTTGGTTCTGGCCTTTATCCTGGGCCAAGGACTGCTCTCTCCTGCAGTCTGGTAAGCAGTTGCTTCAAGCCTACAGAGTTGAAGGTTGTGTTAGCTGCATATAGAAAATATCATACTATCAATGTTGATGCACTTAAAATTAATTACAGGCCTTGTAACACCACAGTTTAACTGAAATTCTAATAGTGCTCCTATTAGTATGCAAAATATCTCTATCCCTTTAATTGATCAGTTAATATAGTTTTATTTTTAGGTTGCTTTTCTTCTATGATAGGCCTGAAACAAAGGCCCCAGACTTCTATCCCTGAAGGCAGACTCCCAGCCTCAGCATTTACTAAAGCTCCCCAGGAAAATGTAGCAGATAGAACACTGATGATAAAAGGAATGGAAGGAAGGATGACTGTATGCAAAGCAGAACCAGGAGTAAGCAAAGATATTGGTAAACAAAGGATAGCGGCAGGAGGCCTTTGGAGAATCACAGTTTCACTGACCCCCCAGGCTCTGCTCCCACAATTTTAGTTATAATGGTGACTTAGGAAAACCCTCATTCCCTTATCATGTCAGAGTGTCAGCTATCATGGAAAGAAATTGGGGTTAAGAGATTATTCACCTTCAAAAGTCCCTAGCCTACCATCGACAACCTCTTTGACCCTTCATTTCTTAAAGAAGCATTTACCTTTGGGCCTTCAGGGGTATAAAGCACAGACTGGAGCCCTGTATACCGGCATACAATCCCATGCAGAGCAATTAAAATGCTGTCAGAATCAAGTAAGGGTCTGCCGGAAAGGAACTTCCAGGGACATGTAGTTTTGAGTCTGTTTTTGCAGGTGTTTAATGAAATAAGTTTGAGAGTTAAGATCAACCTTTGTTTTCTCACTGAAGAAAAACTTGCGGGTAGATTTCAGTCAAGATTGTCTGGGTGCCTTTTGGCCACAAGGGTGTTTGGCACCAATATCGGCAAGTGAGAATTCTAAATTGTTTATCTTAAACCACTGCTGAGCTCATGTTGGAGGATTTTTATTTTTTAGAATAAGATAACACAGAACTGTTTTAACTAGATTTTACCTTGTTCCTAAAATTAATTACCCAGAGTCTTAAAAAATTCTTATCTTTTACTAGTCAAAAATCTTTGAAACCCTATTTGTCTGTATTATTCACTGTGAAGCCTCAGATATAAAGGGAGAAAATTCTTTTCAGAGGAAGTGTGTGTGTGTGTGTGTGTGTGTGTCTGTGTGTGTGTGTCTGTGTGTGTGTGTGTCTGTGTGTATGCATACATATGCATGTATATGTGCATACTTACATGAATGTTGATTTCCCTCAAGGATTATAGAAATACCATTAAAACACCAGCTTCCTAAGTAGTTAGCGAAACTCCAATTTTTCTTATTTTCATCTATAATATTTGGATGCATGTAGGTGAACGTGCAGCATTTTAATTATATCTGCATCAGTTGAACAGAAAAAATGTAAAACAGTTTGGGGAGAGATTTAATTTTAGATAGGAGCATAATTAACAGCATTTGGAAAAACTAGTGAAACTTTAATTAAATCTCTCTATATTAATTTAGTCATTTAATTGAAAATGTATTGGGATAGTCCTTACAATTTATCACTCTTACTCTTTGAGGGGAAAAGGCTTTAAATAACAATGCATCCATGTAACTACCTTTTCATTATTTAGCTAGATGTCCAGTCCACCACTTGGCACATGTTTAATGTTTTCATTATATGTCTCACATTTTAAAATAGTAATTGGGCTTGCAAGTTTTATTTAAAGACCTATACATCTGAAAAAAAATCTTTAATTTTTAATTTTTATTTTTTATGTATTTGGTACAGGGTCCACAGAGTGTTCAGGGTCTCAGTACATAGATCAGATCAGTAATGATTTTCCTGTTTTTAGCCTCCCACGTGCTCGGATTACAGACATGTGCTACCACACCCAGCCCAGTCTCAATCTCAGTCTCAGCTCACCCTGAGGGGCAGGGCTGGCACAGCATGCCAGGGGATCAAGCCGTGGTTGCTGCACTTGACCTAAACATGCAGTATACTGAGCTATCTGGCCAGCTCCACACATTTTGTAAATTAAGCAAATGTTTCTTTTGCCCTATTTTAAACCTTAGTAGTCACTACAGTTCTATTATAAAGTTTTCCCCTTAATATTAAAATTCCTTTTCTTACTTCACCAATTCCTTTTTTGAAGTGAGGTTGTGCTATAGCAGCCTGTCTGAATTTCAGCAGTGCATTTGACATGGATGCTCCCAGTATCTCCTGAAATTACACAGACAAGAAGCACAGATAGAGGGATCAAGAGATGTGTTATGGTGTCAGTCTTGGAAGCCCTTTGTGCTGTTAGCCACAGACTGGATTCTGTTCTACTACTCTGTGTAACTCTCTAGCACCTCTGCATAAGTGGGGCCTCCCAAAAGCTAGGCAGCAAGACACCTACCCCACCAGAGGAAGTCTCCCTGCTTAGTTTGACCTGAGTTCTTATTACTGTTCTACACTAGAACATAGACTATATACTCATTAATTATTCAGATGACATAAAAGTGAAAATTGTGAGTAACACACTGACAGATGACAATCAAGATTCAAAATGAAATCATGACACATTAGTACGCCACAACCAAATTGGTAGAAAACAAAATTTAACAAGGGCAAGCAAAATAGCCTACCTTTAATTTTTTTTTAATTCAGTATACAAATATAGGTTAAAACACACCTGAATTTATAGCACTCATTAAAAACAAATTAGGGGAGCCGCGAAGATGGCTCAGTAGAATAGGCACTTCCCTAGCAAGCACAAGGGACTGAGTTTAATCCCCAGTTCTGCCAAAAAAAAATCCAAATTGGGGCTTTAGCGATCTACAAGTTCAGAATTAACTTCCAGTGTAATTTACATTATATGTTGGTTAGTTACATTGTCAAAAACACATCATAACAATAGGTTTAATAATAAAGAAATGTCTTTTTAATGTGAAAATCCAGAACTGGGTTGATCACAATTCCTTTGGCTATTCTACCTCTGCCAGAGTCCAAAACCCTCCTTTGTCTTGTTTCTCTGTTTTGGCAGCTTCAATTCTCTGTCACTATGCAGTCCAGTATATCTGCAGCAGCCCCAGTCATTACATCTGAGTTCCAGCCTCCAACAAGAGGGATGTAAGGAGATGGCACCAAAGGCATGCTCCATCATTGTTTTAAGGAAAGCTCTCAGAAACCATAACACAGCATATGCATTCATACTTCCTTCATGAGAACTATGCCACAGAATTATAAAAGGCTCTCTATGAGGCTAAGATATATATTCTTTACTTTGGGCATCTGTGGACCAAAGCAAAACTCATCAGTCTTATTGCTGTGGAAGAAGGAGGAAAAAATACGAGGGCAATCAACAGTCTTTGCCACAAAACTGTTTTCAAAATAATTTCTCTTCACTTGGGGATTTAAGATAAACTTTAAGATCCTACCCACTTTTAAGAGTCTATGCTCCTACAATTTATAGGAAGTATAGAATCTCCTCTGTCTACAAACAGAATTGGCTCTCCAGGCCTTATTGGAAGTTCATTTCTTCGTAAGTGCAAAGTGACATACACAAGTGACCAGCATACACCCTTTTGCTGCAACTTACTGCTCTGTTGTTGCCATAGTAATTGCATGCCTTTTAATACTCTTGCTATTTTGTACTTTTGAGCACAGCAGTGTTAATAGTATTTATAAACCATTACAAAAATATGCACACAAAATACGCCATTGGCTAAGAAAACCTAATGGTTACCTAAACTCCAATAAGTGCTCTTGTCCTCTCTTGGGAACATTCTTCACTGCCTCCCTTCTGCCCTGCCTGTGAGCATTATTGCTACCTATAGGAGGCTATAAGTAGACGGATTTTTGTACAGCAAAGAGGTAAAAGCATTATAAAAAAGATGAATTTACATAAATTAATAGGGCATTAGTTATGGCCTGGCAATGCTACATTGTACCCCTTATGTAGAAAAATTTACAGTTACAGACTAATGCATATTGCCATAAGGTCCCTATGTAATGTAGGTCAAAATTAGAAGAGGATCACACTGCCTGCCCTCTTCTGTTACATTCCACATCTGCAAGAAGTGAACAGGCAAAATCGAAATGTCAAGACACACAGTTTGGAATTCAGGAGAGCCCCTTCCCAACATGTAAAAATATGAGTGCCATCATATAAGGGAAATTGCCCTGGAAAACTTCAAACTTCTGCATTGTTTTCATATCTCACTGTAGTGCTGCTCCCTGTGGAGCGCTTCTAACTACAAAGTTCTACTTACATAATGAACAGCTTCTTAAATACTGGGCAAGTGTTCCTTGCTGAAAGCATAATGCAGCACACTCTGCTTTTCTGTTATCTTACATCCTGGTCGCCAGTTCTGGAGTGAAAGAGTCATATACATTGGAAACAGCAGGGTTGATATTCACAAATGAAGCATTCTGTTAACCAGCTTGTATTCAATTCAAATGCTTCTGTATGATCATATTCTTTACATGAAGGGTTAAAGGCAGATTAAACTTTCAAAATGATTTCAAGCTGAGTATGATGGTGCGTGCCTATAATCCCAGCACTCTTGGAAGTAAGAGAGAAGGTTCACAACATCAATTCCAACCTGGATAAATTAACAAGATTGTGTCTCAGGCACACACTAACATCCACACACACACACACACACACACACACACACACACAGAGAGAGAGAGAGAGAGAGAGAGAGAAGCAAAAAGAGGGCTGTATATATACTTAATATAAAGACGCTGGACATAATCCCTAGTATTTAAAAAAAAAACAAACAATTAAAAATTCTAAAATCAGGTAGTGCCAGGAAACACTTAAATAAAGTGAAAGATGTGTAAATTCCATTTTACAACTTATCCTACTAGGGAGAAGCTGTTTGCTACTGTGTAGAAGATTGTTTGCTAGTTTTAGCATGCTTGTGTTAGGACCCAGAGATCCAGAAAATATTTCACCACTTATTGCTAATACTCTACATTCTGTTTCACACTTGATTGAGCACTTGCAAATGATTGGCTTGACATTGCCACAGTGGCCCAGGAAGTCATGGAGGAGCCTCCGTCCTCTGTTGGAGAATAGGGGAATACCCCAGAACACTATGTGGTTTGCTGAGGAGGGAGTTTAATGCCACTGGATGTGACTTGTGGGGAATAAGACAGCTCACTTAAACAAAATGGCTGTGAACACCTTGGCTGTGATTCTAGCATAAGTGTACTTCTAGAGGAATTAAGCCCAAGGAGAAATGAGTTCCATGCCTTTGCCTGGAAGGGAAGGGCTATCATGAGGATACCATAGTCAAAGTACAAAAGTAATACCTCCAACGCCCAGGAGAAATTTTGCAGTTCTGAGAGGAGCTTAATGAAGATAACAGATCCCTGAAACATTGATGGATTCTCAAATGTCCAGTTGATTACTAAGTTCCCACAAATATTCCTGGGTTTTAAACTGCCTGGTGGGTTGCTAAGCAGTTAACACAGTCATGACGTCAGATTGAGTGCTCAGAGGCCATGCAGGTTGTGCCCTATTTGGCACCCTCTGATTGTCATCACAGTCTTATAAATGTCTGCAGCTGCTAGCAAGAGTGCTAAGTGAAAAAGCAGGAGGAATGGTCTCTGTCACTTCCTGGAGAAATTATTCCAAGTTCATATCTTAAGGATGCCTTCTCTCATTTATGAAAGAGAACAAATTGCACCATTACTATAAAAGACAAAGATGTGGGACCACTTTGGGGTTTTTTGATTGTTTCACTCTATCTAGTTTTATCCTGTTTTAAAATTTAACTACTTTTCATCGGGTTTGTCTGCTGGTTAAATGTTTTCTGCATAAGCAATAAAGTCAGGAGGAAAAAAAAATGGGAGTCATGGAACTAATGGCAAATCCATTCTTCAGGTCAATAAAATTATACTATAAAAGACTTGAGTCATACATTGAGTGTTAATAAAAAATAAGATGAAGTATTACAAGTAAGATTTAGTTGAAACTTTAAACCATTTATTTTTCTGTGATATTCAATTTTATCAGCAGAGTTTAACAGCTTGTAAGTAGTGTTTTTGTTTATCATTTTAACACGGAATTCTATGATGATATTCTATTGGTGTTCATGATATTAATGAAAAATTTAGGGTGCTTCAAATATATCTTTCTACATGCAGCAAGGAGGTGCTAAAATATTGCTGCAATCTAACCCCCACTCTTTGCATTTGCATGCCTCATTCCAGCTAAACTCTACCACTTGTCCCTGTTGTGGCTCTGTTTATGGAACTCAGCTCAGGCAGTCTGAATTGCATTGATTGTTCCAATAGACAGATGGCCTCGAGTCCTTTTTTTTGGTGGAACTGGGGATTGAACTCAGGCCCTTGTGCTTCCCAGGGAAGCACTTCTACTGAGCTATCTCCCTGGCCCTCGAATCCTTTCTGTGCCTCTGCTTCCTCACCTATGAAATGGAATTATTAAAAACCAGCTTCATGAGGCATTTGCAGAATTAAATCACATGAACACATAAAGACTATTGAGTATGAAAAACAATAACTGTTATCTGTTGTTATTATTGGTTTCATTATTTTCTGCAGAACACCAGTTACCTAAATGCTGTGTGTCAACACCATACGCAGTATTATTTATCACAAACACACACTAATTATAAAACTTAAAAGACCATAATCTGCCACTGACTCTTGTCCCTAATCCTGTCAGGTGAAGTTAACTGACCTATACAATTACTCTTATTACTTATATTTCACTCATCCCCAAGTATACATCTTAAAATTAGGATCTGTGTTGGAAAACTATTGGTATTCTCCATTTCATCTAACATAGTACAGCATACAGATTCAGTAAATCTATACTGAATCAGTGAGTGTAATCTATGTTCTTTAATCTCTTAATTTGATACTAGTCCATTTTAACCCTCAAGAGTACATGTCGATGTTGACTTTGCTATTTTGCTCATCTTCTGTGTTGGAAAGTTGAATTCTGTGCACTTTTTTTTTTTTTTTTTTTTTTTTTTTTTTTTTTTTTTTTTTTTTTTTTTTTTTTTTTTTTTTTTTTGTCTTTTTGAGACAGGGTCTCACTATGCAGTTCAGGCTGGCCTTAAGCTCACTTTGTAGCTCAGGCTGGTCTCGAACTCACAACAATCCTCCTGCCTCAGCCTCCCGAGGGCTGGGATTACAGACCTGCGCCACCACGCCCGGCTCCGTGCACTTTTTTTAGGTAGTAATTTATGACATCCTTTCCCTCTTGAGTTTTTGTTTTAATACTGCGGCATGACATCTATCATTGGAAATTCTACATCTGAATAATGCTTTTGAGAACTTGTATGCAATCCTTAGGAAATTGTGGTCTCTTAACTTTTTAAAAAGCATTTCAAAAGGGCACTTAAACCCATGAGTGGAAACTATTTACATCCATTATCACTGATTATTTTACTGTTTTGAATTTTATTTAAGCAAGTGATTTGCGGAGTTTGTTTTTTCAGAAAGCATCAAAAAGTGAATTTATTTAACTATACTCAGCTGATAATACAGAAAGTGGGTGAATAATTCATGCTATAGCATGCTGAATGAACTGAAGACAAAAAGTTGGTTGGAAGGAGGCAGAGGAATTTGTCTTGTAAGAATCAGAACCGAGGGGCTCCACAATCATCTGGCATCTGTTCAATGTTGTATCTGTGGTTAGAAATGTACATGATTGGAACTCTAGGGATCTTACGGATTCTCTGTTTAAGGTTCTGGTCAACTGTCGCCACAGTGTAACACTTGTGCTGAGTTACTCTCTGCACTAAGCAGTCGTTTGCATAGGTCCCTTTTTGTGTGCAAGGTAATCGTTCAAACCGTGGATCCTTGGCAGTCCTTAGGGCCACTCAATACTTCTGTCCCAATTTCTCAATTTCTGCCATTACACACAGATTAGCATACAAACAGTTCCTCGCTGATTGTACCAAGTCCAATTTGGCATTGATGGAAAAGTTGATAAAGTTGGTATCAACCAGGGTATGATAAGGTGGGCCCGGCTGTGTGTTATCCTGGAAGAATAAGCAGGAAGCATGTTGGGGGACACAACATCTCTTTCCTTTAGTGCACTGGGATCTTTTCTTTCTTTTTAGGTTTTAATCTATCCTTTTCTTCGAGTCTCTCATCTCTGAGACTAAGCATTCACTTCATGGTCACATACTTTCTTGTTTTCTTTTGTTTCCCCGTGCTCATGCTGCCATCCTATTTCTCCTGGATTCTTGGGGAGGTTTTTTTTTTTAATACTAAGTTTCTCTCCACCCCCCCCTACATCCTGAATGTATTCTACCTCTTTCCTAGTAACTTGACTCAACATAATCTCTTCTTGTCAATTATAGATGGTCATCAGTAGTTTGAGAAAATGTCTTAGGAAGGTAATATTTTAAAGATTGGAATTGTGTTGCTACATTTGTTAGCACAAGCCTATAATGTAGGCTATTTTGGAGGCTGAGGCCAGATGATCACAAGTTTGAGGTCAGCTTGGACTACTTAGTGAGACACTGTCTCGAAGAAAAAACTAAAGGGCTAAGAATGTAGATCATTGATAGAGTATCTCTCTCAGGGTTCAGTCTCTAGTCACACACACACACACACACACACACACACACACACACACATGCACACACCCATGGGACAGTGCAAGATTTGAATACAATATATAGGCTATTGTACAAGAGTCCAAAAACCTGAGCTTTTGTAAATGACTTGTTCTAAATGTCTTAGGGTTTTCTGGAATTTAAAACTACATTAAAGGGTCAGAGGCAAACTCAATATGCACGGGAAAGTCTCACAAGAATTGATCAAGCATTGCCCTTGAGAACTTATATTGAGTCAATATGCATTCCTCTAGCAATTCCTTTTCATTTTAAACCTTTTAATGTGATCAGATTGATCATCACCTATGCTTGGTTGTGCTGTGTCCATCTCATATTAATGGCTAAATGCCACATTTTAAATATCACACCTCCTTATCAATATTATTTTTCTTATGTTAGGACACTGTACTCATTGCTTATTTTTAAAAATGTTACAGAAGTGTTAATTTCAATCAATAAGTTTTGTTTCTGTGGTCCCTGTTTCTGAGAATTCTCAGGGTTTCTAAGTGGGATGGTTATTCTTCCAGGAACTCTTGCCGGCAGCATGCATTTCTCTCTAATTGACATTATTTCCCACCCTCCATTTTCCGTACTATTGAAAATGGTGTTTCTTTGGTAGTTTGCCAAGGATCTTTCTCTGATCCATAATAATTTTCTATTCACACTCTCTGCACTGAGAAATACCTATTCCATGCATCAATTGCATAAATGGCAATTTGAAAGCGTTTTACCACAGCTGGATATTTTTCATTGATTCTTTTCATCTGAAGATCATTCATTAGGATTCTCCATTCTGTTTCTTCTTACATCCTTATAGCCTTTTCTACTGTATACATGGTGCCTTTCACATTTTCTGTATTTGAATGTAAATTACTTATTACAGTTATCCTTTTATTTTGTCATCCCATAGCCATAATGAAATCACACATTTAGGACTTTACTACTTCTGTAACCTGATTTCTGACTTGTCCATCCAAATGCATTTTACAATTCTTAGACAGCCAGTCTCCTGGCAACTATCTAAGACATCTGTGCTGTGCAATGTTATGGATTATATTGATTGTATTTTGTCCATGTTCAGATTTTCAGAATGTAACTCACAGAATATATATTGACTAATAAAGAAAAGCATCTATGTGGGGGTTGCATGTAGTAAGAAGATATATGTTGGTATTCGGCAGTCACTCACACAAATGACATGTAAAAGGTAGCACCTTGGCATGTCAGAGTGACAAATGCAGTCTCAAATGTACTTCTTTGTAAAAAAGGCTTTTCTTTACAAATTGTCATATATAAAAGCTGAAAATTTAAAATGTCATATATGTAAACCTTAGTTTTATACTGCGTGGGTGCTTTATTTTGTGTGTGCTTAGATATCTATACCTGAGTATGTCTTCTTCTGGAATGATATTACAGCAGAAGGGGGCCTGTTTGGAGAGAGTGCTATCTATACATGTCAAGAAATTTGTAGAGGAGGTCAGCTAAATAGCTCAGGGGATTAAAGCACCTCCAAGCAGGCACAGGGGCCAGAGTTCGATCCTCAGGCCTGCTGTTCTGGCCTACCCCCAGGGTGCACTGAGAGGGCAATTGAGACTGGGTGTAGTGTCATGGGCTTGTAATCCCAGCACATGGGAGGCTGTAAACAGGCATATCACTATGAGTCCAATCAAGTAGTAAGACCCTGAACACACTGTAGAGCCTTCCCTAAAATTAAAAATAAAGGGATGAGTAGAGCAACAATATGTCTATGCTGAGAATAAGCCTCATTCAGACCTACTAAGAGACATTTACCTAAAATACGTGTAGGATCTTGAGATAGGCATGCACACACAACACGCACATGCACACGCATGCACATACACACAAAATCTCATACATACAAAAGACATCCTAAAGAACAAATCTTGCCTAGAAAGACCTTCATATTAGATGTAAAGCTACCTACTACAACAATTTACAAGGACCAAAAGAGAAAATCAAATAAAAATATTTGAAAATAGAAAATGACAAAATGAAGAAAATGCAACCTCAGACCTCAAGCGTGAACAAAGAAAAAGTCAAGTAGAAAATGAAATACAGGAAATGGAAGACACATGTGATACTTCTGAAATGATAGCAACCAAAGTAAGGAAACAGGCTCAACCAAATAGCTCAGTGGATTAAAGCACATGCAAACAGGTACAGGGGCCAGGGTTTCAATGCCTGGGCCTGCTGTGCAGGCCCTGCCCCCAGGGCACACTTAGAAGGCTGAGACTGGGTATGGTGGCACACTGCTGTAATTCCAGCACTTGGGAGGCTGTAAACAGGTGGACAATTAGGAGTCTGATCTAGTAATGAGACCCTGAACATCCTATAGACCCTTACCTAAAATACAAATAAATAAATAAAACTAAGTAAATAAATAAAAACAAAGTAAAGAGGAGCTGGAGAGATAGCTCAGTAGAATGAGCACTAGCCTGGCAAGCATGAGGGGCTGAACTTGATCCCTGGTTCTAAAAAAATAAAAAAAACTGATTATCTTGGGGCCAAGGAGATGACTCTGAAGAATAAACATTTCCTTGGCAAGGCAAGGGTCTGGGTTCAATCCCTGGTTCTGAAAAAAAAATAAATAAAAGACAATAATAGTACTCTGAAAAGGAGTTTGAAGAATATACCAGAAAATGGAAAGATATCCCTTGCTTATATATAGGAAGAAAGAACATAGTGAAATTATGGCCATCCTCTCAAATTTATTATACAGATTTAATGCAACCCCTATCAGTATACCATTAGCATACTTCACAGATCTAGAGATCCCAAAATTCATTTGGAAGCAGAAAAGACCTAGAATAGCAAAAGCAATCCTGGGCAACAAAGGCAAGGCAGGAGGCCTCAAAATCTCTGACTTGAAATTATACTACAAAGTTACTCTGATAAAAGCAGCAGGGTGTGGGCAAAAATAACAGGTCTCAGTGTCAGTGGAACAGATTAGAAGATACAGACACAATTGAAAACACACTCAGCCACCTTATCTTTGATGAAGGGGCCAAACATTTTCACTGGAAGAAAGATAGCCTCTTTAATGAGTGGTGCTGGAAAAACTGCCTTTCCACATGCCAAAAGCTAAGACTAGAACGATGTCTATCATCATGCAAAAGAGTGAAATCAAAATGTAGCAAAGATCTAATTATTAAAAAAAGATACACAAAGTCTACTGGAAGAGAGAGTAAGTAGAAATCTTGAAGATATAGATGTAGGGGGAGAGCTCATGAACATATCCCAGACTACACAGGAAATACTGCCAATGATCAACAACTAACATCTCATCTTATTAAATAGCTTTTATACAGCAAGAGAAATCACAAATAAAGTAAAACAATAACTCATAGAGTAGGTAAATAATTGTAGACAATTGTCCCAGAGAGGAAGGACTTCTACCTACAACATATAAAAAATTGAAAAAGAAATGAGCTCCCCAAATTCAAAGACACAATCAAAAAACGGGCATATGAAATGAATACATACTTCTCAGACAAAGTAATACAAACAGCAAATAAACATATGTAAAAATTTTTAACATTACTGGTCATTCAAGATATGCAAATTAAAACAATACTGAGATTCCATCTCACCCCAGGAAGAATGGCTGTCTTCAAGAAGTCAACCAATAACAAATGCTTGAAGGACAGTGGGTAAAAAGAAACACTTCTCTACTGTTGCTGGGAGCATAGACTGATACAGTCACTGTGGACATCAGTGTAGAGATTGCTCAAAGTTTAGTATTAGAGGTCCCATTCAACCTAATTGTTCTGCTTCTGGGTATCTTCCAAAAAGAATTTAAAACCATGTCTATAACCATGCACCAAAGTGAAGTCAAAGTGGATCAAAGATCTGAATATTAAAACAGAAACACTAAGTCTGCTGGAAACGAAAATGGGTAAAAATTTTAAAGATATAGATATAGGTGTAGAGTCATCATACCACAATGATATATATGCATCCATGTTTAAAATAGCACAATTTGCAATAGCTAAATCTTGGATACAACCCAAATGTCCATCAATAGAGGAATGTGCTGTTTTTATGGAATGGAATACTAGTCAGCCATAAAGAAGGATAAGTTTCAAACTTTTAGATGAATGGATGCAACTTGAGACCATGCTTATAAGTTAAATAAATGTGCCGGGCATGGTGGCGCATGCCTGTAATCCAGCACTTGGGAGGCTGAGGCAGGAGGTTGGTTGTGAGTTCAAGACCAGCTTGAGCTACAAAGTGAGCTGAAGGACAGCCTGAATTTCATAGTGAGACCCTGTCTCAAAAAGACATTTAAAAAATAAGTTAAATAAATGAGACTCATATGTGTAAACATCATATTGTCTCCCTAGTGTGAGAAACTGAAAGAGTAAATGAGTTCTAAAATATGCAATAGATGTTGAGAAATGGGAAGAAATTGTTCAAAAGGAAAAAGGAGCTAGGATTGGTGAAATGGGAAAGGATGCTGGGGAAAAAGGAAAAAAATTGAACTCAGTTATACTATTAGTGTCTCTTAGTTCATTTAATAGGTAGGTATGTGCTAATATCAATTGGAGAAATTTTTATGCCCATATCTTGTACCCTGAGCAACTAATTAAATATAACTTGCAATATATTAACAATTGTCAATCTATTATTTCATTATAACATTTTATTTTACCCCTTTTTACATAAAATGAAAAGAAGAAATGTGGGAATAATGGAGAAAAGAAATGAGGAAGGGAGTAGGAGATTCAGTAATCCATTATTCATCATGCAGAACTAGCATATAAAATAATGTTGCAATCAGTTTTAAATTGTCATTGTATGATGTAAATATTTATCCATGTCTAATCAATCCTATGCAAAACTGCTTTATGTATATTTACATTTTCATGAGATCATCAAAGAATCAAGGAAAGGCTATTTTAGGCAATGAACATAGGCTGTGAGTCCAAAATAGGATTTAAAACATGAAAGGACAGATGGAATCACTAAGGATGACCTCATGCATAGTGTCTTATAGATTTCCATTTAATTGGCCTCATTTCAATGGTATGCCTTTTGCTCAGAAGTGTATTTGGTTTGTATTTTTAATATAATCTTCTTCTCTATGACTGGTGTTATGAAACACAGCATTTATTTCCGGTGATCAAACATGGATTGAAAGTGTGCTCCTCGTTATCCAACTTATAGTACTTGTTTTGTGAATGAAACTAAGTAAAAGGTTTTTATTCCTGCACATAAAACTGATTTATTTTTGTATTGCTGGTATTATTTCAGAAGAGTAGATTTAATACTACAGATGATCTTCATATGTCTTTTCCTTAAAAATCTTTAAAACAAATCATATAATCTGCAAACGGGTTTGGATATATGTGCCATAATCAGAAATAATTTTCTTCTCTTCCTATTGAGTTCAGTGTTGGCACTGTATAAACAAAGCATGTTAAATAGCAGAGTTCTCATTCTCTGACACTATGTAAGAGAAGCAAGATTACAAACTGCTCTATTTCTCATTATAATTCTAGTTAGTTTCGTTTGCTCTCATTCACTTCTGTGCTTAATGTAAAATCTTTTAAATTTATTTTCTGACAATCCTAAAAGCAATCCTTCTGTGTCTTTCCCTAGCTATATTAGCATTCATTTTCTTTTCCAATTTTACAAGTTAGTTTGAATGGTTATTGATATCCTCTCTTCAGGCCTGCAGGAAACCAGAGCCCAGAGAAGTCAAATTACTTGCCTATGGCAACACAAGTAGGTAGTTATCCTGCCAGTGCTATATGGGATCTTGGCACACTAAAGCTTTATAAGCTTGCTTGTGTATCCCCTCAAACCAGGTCTGTATCTGACTTCTTTATTTCTGTTCTCTGAGTTATCTAAGCTCAGACCTTACAACAGTTTTTTGTCTCAGCCCCCTACATAATATCCAGTGAACTGGCAAATCCAGACCATTATGACTCTCCACTGCCTTTTGCCCGGTGTTGTAATTGTCTGGGCTGTTGCCGTATTCTGCACACCAGCCTTCTCACTTGGGGCCTCCCTACACATTGCAGCTGTCTGTCCTGCAGTCACTCCACATTCCCACAGCTCTTCCACATACTAGCCTTGCCACTGTCACAATTACACTGAAACTCCATGAGCCTGTTTTCCATGTAGAAAATGGGGACATAGAACAGCCCAGAGGCTGGTTGTGGAGATCGTGTGGCATGATGAAGGAAAGTTGTTATCACAGTGCCTGGCCCATAACAAGTCCTTAGGAAATGTTACTTGAGGGAAGCAAATGGCATTGCAGTAAGATGAGAGGGCAGGGGGCAGTAGACTGCAGGGCTTACTGCAAATCCAGCATGGGAGCTAGGCTTTGGATTTTGTTATTGTTATTGTTCTTGCTTTTGTTTATGCAGCAAGAGAGCTAAAGATAATTTTTAATTGTTTTTAAAAGCCACACAAAAACAAAGAAAACTGTGTGATGGAAACCCATGTGCCCCACAAAGCCTAAAATATTTACTTTCTGGCATTTCACCAAAAAAAAAGTTTTCTGCTCTCTGTTGGCAAGTGCCAGGATATGAATCCTGGCTGGAACACTTAGAAATTGTATGACTTTGATCAAAGGGATTAACCTCTGCAAGTCCTGGCTTCCTTGACTGGAAGTAGTATTTTTCTTATTGAGTTGTTATGAGAATTAAATGGGATCATTTACATGAAATGCTGAGCTCACTTGCTGGAATAGTGTTTAATAAGTGTCAGCTGACATTGTTGTGTCTACGCATTGTTGCCAGCTAGATAGTGTGTAGTATGTGGCCTTGTGCCTCTGTAGGTCCTCTGCAACTAGGTACTAAATACCCCCAGCTCTAAGTACAGAGATGCTCCCCTTTTCTGGTTCTTGGGATTAAACTCAGAAACTTTGCAATAAGCTATATACCTCTATGCCTGTTTTTATTTTTCTTATTTTGAAACAGGGTCTGGCCAACTCACTGAGTTGCAAGGGCTGATCTTGAATTTGCAATCCTCCTGCCTCACCTTCCCATAGTGCTGGAAGTGTAGCGTCTCTTGAGATTTCTTTAATGAAGTTTTTCTACTTCTTATCATACTAAGTAGGTAAGGGCTGGGGAGATGGCTCAATGGAATAAGCGCTTCCCTGGCAAGTGCATGGGCCTGAGTTCAATCCCGGTTCCAAAGAAAAAACCTACTTAGTAGGTATTCCACATGCTGGTATTCAGTATTCCCAGCAATGTCAAGCAGATCTTTAATGAAATATTAAATTTTTAAAAAGGTATAAAAATCCTTGGAAGTAACTGATCAAAATTCTTATAGCTATCAAAACTGAGGGCCAGGAAAGTAGAATATTCTAGGATCTGAAATTGAATCTCTATTTATTTAATTAGTGTGATCTGCATAGTATTTGTGCCTTGCAACTAAAAATTGGAAGGAATTTAGGAATTGTTCTTCCTATTGAGGCACTCTGCCACATAAGATCTCTGTCAAATGGTCATCCAAGCCTGGTTTGAGTGGCTCTAATTCTTTTAAAATATTTATAATAAATGGAAATTGACTTTCCTGATATTTCTATATATTCCATGTATTGACCCATTTCTATCCACTCAAATCAAAGAAAATTGCCACTGTTCTATGTCTTGAAATATTAGTTGTTACCTGTCATGTCCTCTCAAGAGGTCATCTTTTCATGCTAACGTGAACCAGGTAAGGTTTTGTCAGTTTATTCTCCTGCTGAGTTGAAAAGCTAAAAAAAAGCTTGGCTCTTCAATCCTGGAACTATTCCCCACTATCCAGACCTGGGTTCAGAGTATACACTTAAATGGTCCTGCAGAATTATTGAGTTGAATTGAATCCCCTTAATACCTGCTGTTGAAACTTTTACCTTCATTTTGATATTTCTTTGCAAGGACTAACAGTAGTCCATTTCAGCATGAGTTATACAGAGCTGATCAGAATATTCTAGATGTTTCCTAGGCAATGGAAGTGATGCTGCTTTCAGCAAACCACATAGCAATCCAACACATTTTCATTCTGCATGTGCATTCTCTAGTAATGACATAACTTCAAATTAGAAAACTTGGATCACAGTTCATTCTTCTTCCCCATTACCTTCCACCAAATCCATCTGCTGCTTGCTAACGTTCTTTCCCTCTGTCATTGTTTCCATAGTATTATTGCCCCACCACCACCACCATGCTGCGGATGGAACCCAGAGTATGTTAGGCAAGTGCTCTATCACTGAATTGTGTTCTCATTCATTCATTCATTGATCCATTTATATGATGAGTCAGAGTCTCTCTAAATTGCCCAGGCTGGGCTGAAAGCCACAGTACTCTTGCTTTGCCTCCCAAGTCACTATAATTACAGATGTGTGCCTTTGCACCTGGTTTAGGCTTCTTAATGGTTGGCAGCCCTGCCTTGCCCTGCACTGTTCCTCCCGCTCCCAAACTACCCTTATCATTGGTGCTAGTTATTTTGCTAAACCCTAGATATAATCCTGGTAGTCCCTTGTTTAAAAGTATCTTTCATGGTCTAAGTGGGTACCCACAGCCTGTCAATGCATCTGATCTCTGCCCGCACTCCTTATTTCTTATGCACCTCCACATCCTTAGTGTGCTCTTCAGCCTCTGACTTCACCATTTCTTTCTATTGTTCCATGCCTTTGCTTTTGGTCTTCCTATGTATGGAGGGTACTTCTAATCTGAGAGTTCTTATTTATTCTCTCTAGCTCTGTGTCTCTGTCTCTGTCTCTGTTTCTGTCTCTGTCTCTGTCTCTCTCTCTCTCTCTCTCCCTCTCTCTCTCTCTCTCTCTCTCTGTGCATGTGTCTGTCTGTCTGTCTGTTTGTCTTCTCTCACTCTTGTATTAAGAATTAAACTCAGGAATTTGTGCATGCTAAGCTACTTGCTCTACCCCAAACTACATCCCCCCTTTTTTATTTTTGAGACAGAATCTCACCAGTTGCACTGTCTGACCTTGAACTCAAAATTCTCCAGTCTCAACCTGCCAGATAGCTGAGTTTATAGGTGTCTGCCATAACACCTGGCTTAAAAATTCCTATTCTTTGGAAAATAACTATTTGAAAAAATATTCAACATCATTGGCCATTCGAGAAATGCAAATTAAAACAACACTGAGATTCCATCTTAATCCAGAAAGAATGGCTACCATCAAGAATTCAACAAGTAATGAATGAATACAGAACAGTCTCTTGCTGTTGGGGATTGGATTAGTGACACATGTGGACTCTTTCAGGGTGATTGAAACCTATTTAGAATATCAATCCCTGGTGTCCATTCCTAGGGAGGTAGTTGGCTAACTTGTTTATTCTTTTGTCTTGAGGTCTGATCCACAGAAGGGAGTGTCTGTCTCTTTAAAAGTTGCAAAGTCACCTTGTCTTCCATATTATCTCTTTTGATTTTGATTTAAATAACTTTACCTGAGCAAAGGTGCTTATAATCTCATTGGTGGACCATTGATTTGCCACCTAAGCTAGTTCCCATGTTCACCACCACCTTAGACTCACCTCACCACGTGGTTTTCCTCTTTAAAAGTCTCTGGAAAAGACAGCTTCCCAGGGACCACCCACTAGGAGCCCCACTTCTACTCTCCTCTCAGACAATGAAGCTTTCAAAAACAGGTTAGTAGGACAGTTACAATAATTAATGCATTGCATATTGTTCTCATAGTAGTTATTCAGAGGACAACATACAGATGTGATATCTTGTCTAAACAATATTAGTACAAAACTTTCTTCTCATTGGCAGAGATGGGTGCTCCATTGCTGTTAGAGAAGCTGTATTTGGAGAAATCTTTAAAGGAGCTTTTCATACTTGATGCCAGTTCAAATACTGTAGGTACTTGAACTCAGAAAAATAACACAACATAGTCTAATAGTGCATAATAGTAGTGGGTTATCAGCACAACTGGCAATTCTCAGAAGTTGCTGACTTGAGCCTTTTCAGCTCAGCATATTAATATGGCTTTCCTTTTCATACCTCATGGTTATACTTTTCTGAAAGATGGTTAAGATCAAGTTAAAGCATGACCTATATAACTAAAACTGTAACTTTTATATCTGGCAAAGTCAGTCAAATCCCCTCAGGATTTACCCTGATTAAACAGGAGTTTTCTTTCCCCCCAACAAATATATCCTGCTCATTAAAAACTACTAAATGCTGGAAGGGCTGTGGGAGAAAAGAAACCATTCTCTATTGTTGGTAGGAGTGCAGTCTGGTGCAACCACTACGGAAGTCCGTGTGCAGATTCCTCAAGTATCTAGGGTTGCCAGTCCTATTCAACCTAGCTATTTCCATCCTGGGTATTTTTTGATAACTTAAAAACTTATACCACAGCCATGTTTATAGCACCACAGTTTGTCATAGCCAAATCCTGGAACCAACCAAAATACCCATCACCAGAGAAATAGGTAAAGAAGATGTCATATTTTTACACAATGGAGTGTCATTCAGCTATAAAAGAGGATAAATTTGAGACTTTTATTGGTGAATTGATGCACACTGGAGACCATATTCGTAAGTGAAATAAATCAGACCCGGATGTGCAAACATCATATTGTCTCCCTAGCGTAAGAACCTAAAAGAGTAAATAAAACCTAAAGAGTACAGTAGATCCTGTGAAAAGGGAGTGAGCCTATCTAGAAGGAAGGAATTACTGAGATGAGGAGGGGTATAGGAGAGGGAATGGGGGAAAGAGATACATCTATGTTTGTATACGAGATGGCTTAGGTAATTATACTATGGATTTCTGCTGGTCAATGGAAATGAGTAATTAATGCTTAAATTTTTTGGCTTCTTTTTCATTTTTCCCCTCTTTTTTTATTCTTAGTTTCTTTTTTTTTTTTTTTTTTTTTCTGTGGCAGAACCGGGGATGGAACTCAGGCCCTTGCACTTGCCAGGGAAGCACTTATTCCACTGAGCCATCTCCCCCACTCCCTATTTTTGTTTCTTATAAGTTTTTTTCTTTATTTTTCTAATTTTGCATGCATTTATCTGGTAATCTGAACAACTAAGTTGAAGCTACACTATAAAATACAACAGATACTGTTGAACTTGTATTTTGTTTACTGAGGTTCTTTGTCATTTTTCAATTTAATTATTATTTTATATTCTCTTTAATTTATTAAACAATCCAATTCTTTATCTCTGAGCCAGTGCATTTTTGTGGCTCACCTCACAGGTTCTGGCTTCAAACTCTAATTGTGTCATTTACCTGCTTTGTAACTTCAAACAAGTTATGTCTGAGTTTCTTCATCCATAAAATGGGAATAATAATGTAGTAGTAACTTTTTCATCAGGTTGCACTATGGATTAAGTAATGCTATATTTGATGCACATAGTATTAACTGCATGTTAGTACTTTTTTATTTTGGTTAAGTTGACTATTAACCATTTTCCCCTTATTGTCAGAACATAACTCACATTATACTTCCTCTCCCCCAGGCAGTCAGCTGCTCCTGATTAGGTATTTATCTATTATTTCATTCATACATTTGTTATAAAAACTACCATTATAAGGCAAACTGCTCTCTTCATTCATAAAATAAATCCCAGACTTCTGAGTCTGAAATCAGATGTGGGATTGTATACCATGCATGCTGGCTAGCTGGACAGGGCTGTTTCATGCTTGTGCCCAACCTTCTCACTTCTTTTGTGGACTTTCTAACTAGCCTCATGATTTTGCTTCATATTTTTTCGATTGTCTTTCTCCCCTTCTCCTTCCCAGACTGTTGTAGACAGACTGTTCCCTCCTCCTAAGAAGAAGCACATTTGCATTTTGTTCAACAACTATAGTTCTTGATTTTAGGAACAGTTAAAGAGCACTGTCCACAAGCCTACAAGCAAATGAGGTTTCCATTGTCAGAAAGCAATTCAGTCACTATCAATGATTATTCAAGCCCAATCTCCTTCTCAAATGAGACTAGCCCTTAAAAGTCAACTCCTCTGACAGTTGTGTTCTCCATAGATGTGCCACCAAGGAGCTGAACACAGGGCAAAGGTACACACATCCCATGGGAAATTTTCTGCCATTTGCACGATGTCATCTTGGACTCTCATCTAATGACATGAGATTAAATTATAAGTGACTGAGCCATTTCACTCCCAAATCTCATCTCTGGCATTAATGAGGAAATCAAATGATCATAGCCAGTGACCTCCTAATTCTAGTCAACTGCACTTAGCTTGATAAAACAGTCATTAACTTAGGGTAAATGTTGCAAATAGAATAGTCCCATGGGAGCCAACATTCTGAAATCATGCAAGTGAGTTAACAGGATGGGGGTTGTAATGTTCATAGCACAAGCTCTATGTGCAGTCCCTTCTGTTAGGAAGATTTTTCCATCAAGAAAGATCCATAAAAGAAAAGCAGGGCTGGGGAGATGTCTCAGTGGAACAAGAACTTCCCTGGCGAGTGCAAGGGCCTGAGTTCAATCCCCGGTTCCACCAAAAGAAAAAAAAAGAAAAAAACAAAAAAGAAAGAACCATCACGACCCAGCTCTCCCAGTTCCTGCATCCCTTGGCTATCTTATCACCCCGTAACTCACAAAACTCCTAAAATGTTTTTGTTTTATTTCATTGGTTACATTAGGTTTTATATTTTCTAACTTTTTGGCAGCCTGGATGCCACTTTGGGAAATCATTCATTCTTTAAATGTCTTTAGAAAGGCATGCATACTAATACACAACCTTCTGAGTTATTTAACTAATCAGTTAGTGAAAGAAGGGAAAGAAACAGCATTTCTCTTGTTTACCTTTATCAATTTCTCAGGAGAATTTGTGAGTGTTGCCTGTAGTTAAGGATTGGAAGAAGAAAAAAGGCGCAAACAAATTAGCAGTTTATTTTCATGCCATATTCTGAAATGACATAAAAACTCTGGGCTTTCCTTTGTCTAAAGATAATTGGCTAATCAGTGAGATCCATCTATGTCTTCCTCCGTACAAGTGCACAATGTAGTTTTGTTAGCACGTAGAACCCCTCTCTTTGAGAGTCAAGAGCCTTATACCAGGGTATACCTATTTCCTGGAACCAGTGTCTCAGTTCTGTTATAAGCTGAATCACAAGGTTCATTGCAATCTAAAACTAATCAATAGCAATAGCGAGAGAACAGATCAGGTACTGAGCAATATGTCTAAATTGTGTGAATAAACCCTTTTTCCTCCCAAACACCAACCCCTTAAATTCTTCACTATAACAGAAAGAAAGATTGACTTTTTTGTTGTTGCTTTTTCCGAATTTCAATTTTATTAGCTGTGTTTTTGTATCACTCAGAATGGCTGTGGCTGAAAGGAGAACAAAAATGATCTCTAGTGGCTTCAATAAACAAAGTTTTATTTGTCTTCAGTATTAAATGTCTGGAAGTGAGGCATGTAAGGTTAACAATGTCATGACTTCCATCTCCAGGAATTATATTGATTCATTCTCAAGCTTGTCATCTCATAGTGATGACATAGCTGCTATACCACCGCCTACCATTTCCCCACAAAGCATTGCAAAAGAAAGGATGAAGAGTATATGGCATGTCACCATGTCCCTTTCTCTCCTGAAGCCAGAAAGTTCCACAAACCTTTCCCAAAATGCTTGCTATTATATAGTGCTGGACAAAACTGTGGCTGATGTAACTACCCACTGAATGATGATGACTAGAAGGAAGTGATTGCCAGCAGAGACTGAGGTCACTAACTGGCCACATCTGCTAGTCTTCAGTAGCAAACATCAGCACCTAACTCTGACTGATTCCAAAGAAAGATAGAAAACAAAGGAAGTAAGGGTAGGAGGTATTCATTTGAGAGACACTCAGAGAAATGAAAGCAGCAATTTAAAAAGGACATCTATCCAGCTATTCCCCTCCTGGGGATTTTTTCCAGAAAAACTAAAAACATCATATCACAATGATATATGTGGACCCATGTTTACAGCTAAACCATATTTTATGAGCTAAATCTTGTAAACAACTCAAATGCTTATCAACTGAGTAGTGGGTAAAAAAAAACAAAACATGATATTTTCATACAATGGAGTACTACTCATGTATAAAGGATAAACTGGGGACATTTATATTGAGATTGATGTAAACTGAGAACACAAATATAAGTACAATAAATCACTCTCTCATGTGTAAACATTGCATTGTCACACTAGTGTAAAATCATGAAAGAGTAAATAGGTTCTATAATGTGCAATATTTTAAAAAGTGAAAAGAAAAAAGACATTGCTTAAAATGGATGAGAACGTCAAAGGGACAAAGGAGAAAAGAAGAAAGGAAGATGGAGAAATAAATTTGTGTATATATAAGTATATGTTAGTTAAGATATTTACATTACTAATTAGTATTAGTTCACTGAAAAGAAAAAGTTAGGCTGAAATGGTGGTGCACACCTGTAAACCCAGCACTGGGGAGGCTGAGACAAGAGGATCACTATAAGTCCATGCTGTAATGAAACCCTGTATCAAATAAATATTTTTTAAAATTATTTAAAAAAAGAAACAGAGAATCTATTAAAAATAAAGGTTTATGCCTATGAAAAAACAAAAGGCAATCCTGGTACAGAACATGAACTGGCAGAATCTCAGAAGCAGCACAGTCATCTTCGTTTTGAATGCTGTCTTTGGAATATTTAGCTCTAAGCTCTTTCTACCTCTTTATCATTTTCTCCCTGTTGGCTTTCAAGGTGGCTGAGTCTGAGTAAAGCTAGCTTGATTCCTGATCTCATCTCATGAGGCAGGCAAAGGAACTCTATGACTGGCTGCTCTATTAGATCCACAGGGAGTAGTTGGAGACAGTTTTTCAAAGGAAGGCCAAGGCATTAGCAGAGGGATAGGCTGCTAGCCAGGCACAGTCAGTGATCAGTGTGTCTCCCTCACTGAGACTGGGTGAGCTCTTGCTCTCTCTCTCTCTCTCTCTCTCTCTCTCTCTCTCTCTCTCTCTCTGTCTGTCTGTCTCTCTCTTTCTCTCTCTCATCCCCACTCTGAGAAATCAAAAAACAATCTAGAGATGGACTGGAGATGTATCTCAGTGATACAACACTTGCCTGAAGATGCAAGAAGGCTCTAGGTGCAATGTTCACTACACACCAAAAAAAGTACATTTAAAAAATACATAAATAGGAGCTGGAGAGCAAGCCTGACAAGTGCAAGGCCCCAGGATCAATTCCTGGTACTACATGTATATGCCATGATGTACTGGCCACCAAAACTGGGCATGGTGGTGCATGCCTGTAATCCCAGCCTTCAGCAGGCCAAGACAGGATGATCACTGAGTCTGAGCTGTGTAACAAGACACTTTACCAAGTGAATAAGTAAATAAAAGATTTTTAAAAAATTAAAGAATACATAAATAAATGGAGTACCAATTTATTTTTACCAAAAAAAAAAAAAATTCACTACTTTAAAAAAATGTCTTTAACCAGCCATGGTAATGCCTGTTTGTAATCCCAGCTGCTCAGGAACTTGAGGCAGGAAGATCACAAGTTCAAGGCCATGCTGAACAACTTAAAACCTGTCTCATTTCTTTATTTATTTTTTGGCAGAACCGGGGATTGAACTTAGGCCCTTGCACTTGCCAGGGAAGTACTTATAAACCCTGTCTCATAACAAGTAAATAAATAATAAAATATGTGGGGATGTAGCTCAGGGCAAATGCTCTAGACTCAATCTCAAGAACTGCAAAATGCAAAGTATATTTAGTCCCCTATTTCAAACATATTTTCAAGGCAGTATTTTAAAAACTTGAAGTGATTTCTTGAACAAATGAATTTCAAATGATATTGGTGATATAGCAATGGATGCTAGAGACGCCATGTGCTTACAGGTTTGTTTGTTTTTCTTCTCCAAAGAGATCTCAAACTGACAGGCAAAGATTCTGGTACACATAAGCCATTTCATCAAAATCTAGTTATATAGGGGCCAAGGCAATGGCTCAGTGGAATAAGCACTTCCCTGGCAAGCACAAGGGCTTGAGTTCAATCCCTGGTTCCACTAAAAATAATCTAGTTATATAGCAATTTTTTATCACTATCTTCATAATATCCCTTTTGAAAAAAAATTCTAAAGTCATGTACAAATGTGATTTAATACTTTTAAGATAGACCTAATATGTCACAAACAAATCCCCTGGAATATTACCAATAGCAAGTGTGAGCAAAATGCTAGCAATACTTTAGAAGTAAAGAAAAAAAAAAAAAGAGTTGAAATTCTGGCCTTGCTATAACTAAACAGATTTATTTAAAAACCCCAATTTTCTTATGTACAAAACAATGTAGGTATTACATATCTGTAAACTGTACTTTAAAAAGCAGTTTGGCTATGGTCACTGCATAACACAGAGAGACAGAGAGACACAGAGACAAAGAGAGGGGTGAGAAAAAGAGACAGAGAGCCCTTAGGTCTCATCACAGATACCTTAAAATGGCAGAATTTGAAAACATGTTGAAAAGATCCTTTCTATCTTTTTCCTCTGAGGTTAAGCAAAGATGTGGATCATGATACTATACTGACTTTAAATGAAGTCCAGTTTTTTGAAGGAATGCACATGCTTTGCACATTAAAATTACAAAGCAGGGAAATGCAGGGATGATAACAGGAAGAGGCACCTCTGGGTAGCCGGAGCCTCAGGGCTCTCAGACCTCTTCCTGGCTGCAGACTTCCCTAACGTCTTAATGACTTCTTAACGTTTGCCACACACCCTTCCCACCTTCTGTTAATGACTAGCTCTCTGCACATTTTTCTGTGTTTTATGTCCCTCCTCTTGGTGTGGCATTCATTCTGTTTCTATGGAAGCTTTTGTAATGCCTTAGAGGAAATGGAGGCTGAGTCTTTGAAATAATGAAAACATCACTAAACCATAAAACCTAGACTTTAGGAGCCTAATAAAGGATTAGTGCTTTATTACATACAGCCACCTTCCAGTTTAGACTTCAGGTCTCAGTTGTGGGCTGGTGTGCAGTGATTTTTTTTTTCCTTTTCCAGCATACTTATGGGTGCAGTCACACATGTGGATGTACACACACACACACACACACACACACACACACACCACTTCAGTAATATATTTTTTCTTTTTTTTATTAAATTCATTGAGAAACAAATAGCAATGAGACAGTTTCAAAACCGATTAAAAGGACAGTTTTAATAATTAATACACTGCATATTGTTGTCTTTTTTATTTTATTGAACTACAAATGTCAATCAGACAGTTTCAAGACACCTTAACAATACAGATTCTATAAATTAATACATTGCAAACTATTTTCATAATGTTTTGGTATTGTACAAGGTGCATGCATGATATTATATTTACAGATATTATTTTAGCAGATGTCTCTTATCAGTGAATTAAGAGTGTAGCTGCTTACTTATCTTATTTTTTATACCTGAATTATATCAAAAATTCAATAATTATTTTCCTAGTGCATGACCATAGTACTAGAAGCTGACATAATATCCTGTCCAACCACCATTAGTGCAGATCTTGCCTCTCATAGGATTATGTAGAAGCACAGCATTATCTATCCCAACTGTACTATCTATACACACACATCATGATTTTTTTTTCTACACCCCTTCCTTTGTCTACATCTGTCAAAGGTGGGCACTCCATTGTCATTCAACTACCTTAGGTGCTTGAACTCGACACCACAATCCAACACAGTCCACTATTCTACAACAATAGTGAGTTATCCAGAGAAATTGTCGACCATAGCCACTTACAGCTCAGCTTAATATTATGGCCCCACGATGTATACTTCATTTTTATACTTTTCTGCTGGATGGTTAAGACCTAGATAGATCAAGAGTTATATACCAACACATGAACTTTATATTTCCTATGTGGTCAGTGAAGTCCTCTCAAGGTTTATCTTGTAGTCCTGTACATTATTCTGTAGTTCCTTTGTCTGTGTCATCCATGTGGTGAGTCACGGCCAATGCTTGACCAGTTTGCTCTCTGTGAGAGCTTGAGAGAAAGTTTTCTCTTCATGTGACTCTCCCCAGGCACACTTTAGAACTTCAATCTCTTTCCTCTGTGGGTCCATAATCTCCTTGTTCAGAAAATTTGGAGCTCACCTGAGTTTCATGATGTTGCAGTACAGGTTCTCCTATGTCCTGAGTCTTTGCTGACCTTGAAAGGCTAGGGCCAAAATGTTGGCTGGCCTTGTGGCTCTTCTATTTCTCCAACTCTGACTTATGAACTTAGGTTGTTAATCATCCAGAATAAAAGCTGATTAGTATCCTGTAGCATATGCCATTCACTTTGCCTTATCTGACTCAATTGATTTTAGTTGTTGTACGTTTCCTTTTGTATTTCTGCTTTTCGCTTGTTATACTAGGGAGACTATATGATATTTACACCTGTGTGTCTGGTTTATTTCACTTATGAGTATATGTTCAAGTGGCATCCACTTCAGTATAAATGCTTCAAACTTCAATGAGACGGTTTCAAAACTGATTAAAAGGACAGTTTTAATAATTAATACACTGCATATTATTGTCTTCTTAGTGGTTATTCATAATACAAGATATAGACATGATATCCAGTCCAAGCACTATTAGTACAAATCTTTCTTCTCATTGAGTTAAGAGAAAGTAGCTGTATATCTATCCCATTCTGAATATACAGATACAAAATGGTCCTTCATTTGTATCCTGTTTTTTGTTTAGTTTTGTCAGAGATGGGTATTCGATTACCATTTAAATATTGTACGTGTGTGAATTCAGCAAAATATTCCCATATAGTCCAGGAGTCCATAATAGTAGTGCGTTATCCATAGAACTGGCAATGTCAGACGTTATTGACTTGAGCCTGTTACAGCTGAGCCTATTAATATGGCTTTACTTTATATACCTGATTTTTATACTTTCCTGCTGGATGGTTAAGACCATGATAAAGCAAGACTCATATAACAAGAAATGTAACTTTTGTATCTGACAAGGTCAGTCAAATCCCTCAGGATTTACCCTGAAACCCTGTACCACAGTTTGTAGATCTTTTGTCAGTGTCATCCCTGTGGATGGGTCATGGCCATAGCCTGACCAATTTGTTCTCTGTGAAAGCCTGAGAGCACTTCAGCAATATAAAAGCTATATAATGTCCTACAATATTCAGGTGTAGAATTAGGAGATCCATTCTTGCCACCATGGTGAATGATATCTGTGGGTTTGGAGGGCTATGCTGCCCATAGTTTTGTGTGAACATAGAGTTTTAATTTGCAGTAACAGCAATATATAAGGCAAACTTTAACAATTAGTTTTCACTTTTCTCACATTCTAAAATAGTGGGTAAAACTGATACATCATTAGGTAGAACTCTACCTCCAACGTCCTTTTCAACCCCAAGAGTACTGTTGGAGTGAAAACCAGGAGGTCATTTAGGAGGCACTTGCAGTTCCTTTGATGCGTCCATCAAAATGGTGACAGGGACTAAAATGAAGACAGTGGAAATACACAGAATAGACTTGAGATGAATGCTGGAGGTAAAGTTCCACCTAGTAATGCATCAGAAATCAGGATGAAGGACAGCTCCCACGTTTGTTTTTCACTACTTATTGAAGTGATAGTGCCTGAGGTGGAGATAAACAAACTAAGCTTATGTAGTTAGTTATTTTTTTATCCATAATTTTTTCTGCTAGTATATTGTACAGTGCATGCTAAATACACTCACTGTAGGAAATTGCTCCATGTACATATATCATAGCTAGGTCCTTTTTATTCCCTTGCACTTCTCCCTCTTATCTTCCCATCCTCAGATCTGCTTTCTATCTTCATAATCTATCTTCCTGTTTCTTATCTTCTGTCTTTTATTTTTCTCTGTAAGTTATTTATACTTTGGTTTTTCTCATGTAAGATTTGTTTCACTTAACATTGTGGACATAAGATGCATCCATGTTTCCACAAATGACTGAAATTTATCCTTCTTTGTGGTTGAATAGTACTCCATTGTGTATACCAATGGAGTTTCTTTACCCATCTATCTGCTGATGGTAATATAGGCTACTTCTGTGATTCAACTACTTTGAATGGTGCCACCATAAATATGGTTGTACATGTATTACTGTAATACAATATCTTTAAGAGAATACCTAGAAGAGGAATAGGTAAGTACATCAAGTGGAATTTCTATTTTTCATTGTTGGAGGAAACTTCACATTAATTTTAATGCCTGTGACATGTCCAAGTACAGAAGTCAAATGCAGCAGTAGTTCAGAAAACTGGTCTGAGATAGAAGCTCAAGTGCAGATGGTAAGTAGGGCACTGAGAATGGATAGCACCTGGTGCTTACAAAGAACAAAATAAATAGCCTGGAACCAGCCCTGCTGAAACCTAGAAGTCAAATAGAGGTGGAAGAAGAGAAATAAAACAGAAATCCAAAGAATATAATACCCCCGGAATTAAGGAAGTGAGGAGACATGAGCAATCGCACTGCAGGACTGAGCTACTCACCTGTTTGGAATCTCAGCTTTGGTATGCCCTAGCTAGGGACCCCAGCCCTCCCTTATTGTCTAGGAGTACCCAGTGATAGTTCCTATTAAATATTCATTTCTCAAGTTTTACATTTCTATTCATAAATTATCTCAGGTTTGAAGCAATGTTTAGACCATTCCCTGGATAAAGACTCACTCTCACTTTAACATTGATTGTGTTCCATAGAGTCGGATGTTTAAAGATGAGATGGGGAAAAAGAAAGGTTGGATAAATGGTAAGATGACAAAGGGATCTTAAAGAATATTGGGGAAATTTATTTGTAGGCTTGACTTACATTTTTATGTATTTGGAATAGGGTCTCACTACATAGCTCAGACTCATAGTGATCCTCCTGTTTTCAGCCTCCCCAGCACTGAGACTGTAGGGGAGCACCACCACATCCAGTCTTGGTGGCCAACCCAGCATGCCTGGGGGTGTGGCCTGTGAACCATGAGGTGCCAGGAATCAAACCCCAATCTCTGTGCTTGCCTAAGCATGTGTTTAGTGTAATGAGCTTTCTGACTGGCCCTTTGACTTTCTTAAATCTCCCAATAAGAGAACCTTTTATTTATGTAATTAATGATAGTTTATTACACCTGTATATATACTATACTATTTAGCCCTTATCCTAAGTAAAGTAGGATATGAAGGCATAAAAATTTAACAAGTTAACAAATAGAAATATTATGATTAGAATCTGGGCGCTCTTAAAGTTGTAACTCATTTTCATCACACTCTGTCTGGAATGGTCAATATTTTTCATGTCACAAGTAAGCTCATATCAGTTAGTCAGCTACCTAGAGTGCTTCATGGTGAAAGAGTATGAAGCAAAGTGGGAAAAACTCAGAATCAGTGTCATAAACTGAGTACTAATATCCCTCAGAGGTGTTCATTGAGAAAATAATGGTATAGGTGCATTATATTTGCCTGTCTCTATGAAGCTTGGCAAATTCCTATTATTTACAAAGAAGAACATTCTAACTAGTTTAAAAGACTTCTTAAATCATTTAGAGTGGTTGGATAAAATAGTTTATAGTAAAAATATTCCTTTTACCCTTTCCTAGTGATAATGAGCAAGTCTATTAGGACAGGTCAAATTTCAGTTTATAGAGGATTAAAATGAACTAGTCATAAAACGCCTTGCAAACATTTCCTGGACATACTAATTTCCTAGTGAGATGCTGTGATTTCTTTTCACACTGTCTGAACTCTTGGGTAAGGGAAATGAATGATGGATATTGGTCACTGTTTACGCTCTTGAATTCTGGAGTGCATAGGGCTGACATATTTCTGTTCCTATTGCTTGAAGCATTGAGGGAGATTCTCCAGTATATCTCCAAATGCTATTTAAAGTCCTATAAGGGGCCAGTGAGATGGTTCAGTGTAATAAGTGCTTTCCTGGTAAGCGCAAGGGCCTGAGTTCAATACCTGGTTCCTCCAAAAAATAAAATAAAATAAATGTCCTATAAGCCTGCACTTTTGAAATGCCTAAACACAAAACATTAATTGTAGATGCTTTGACACTTCTTATGCACTTCTGTCCATAATCAGCACAACCTTGTATTGCTTATAGTTTTAAACTTTTAATTTTGAAATCATTCTAGACTTACAAGAAAGCAGCAAAAATAAGAGAGTTCCCATATACAATTTACTTAACTTATTCTAATGTTGACATGTCATATAACAGTATTTAATTATCTAAAGCAAGAAATTAACATCAATGCAGTACTAATGACTGAATTGTAGACTTTATTCCCATTTCACAATTTCTTTTCACTGAGGACCTTTTTGGCTGGTCCAAGATCCAATTAAGGATGCAAATTACATTCAGAAGTACATCCCCTTGATTTTCTCATGTCCATTCTTCAGCCTTTCCTTGTCATTCAAGACCTTGGTATATGTGAGGGGTTATGATCTGATACTCTGTAGAGTACCTCTCAGTTTGGGCTGGTGTGATATTTCCTCATGCTTTTCTTCAGCTTATGGACTTAGGGGAAGAATAGAACAAAGGTAATTTCTCTTTTCTGGTACATCTTACCAGTAGACACAAGATATTCCTGTTTTATTGCTGTTGAAATCAACATTGATCACCAGGCCAAGGGGGTATCTATGTGTTTTATCTATCAAGAAGTTACTAGTTATCCCTTTGTGGTTGATTCATGTCTTGAACAATATCAATTATGCTGCTTGAGCCACCAGACATAGCATTGCAAACAGTAGTCGAATTAGATCAGTGAGATCTGAGATCAAGCGATAAATGTTTAGCTCAGTGACACTGAGCAAGTCACTTAACTTTCAGTTTTTCGGTCTGCAAAGTGAACAATTTCATTAGGTAACCACACTGTCACTCTTAGTTTAGTAATATAATGATTCTGTGATTCTCAACTTGGTGTGTTAAATCAGGCAACATCTAAAAAAATTATAGTCATTTTAGGTAGGCATTCATGTATTCACTTAGTCACTTAGTCAGTGAATTACTATCGAGAACATATTGTGGTGCCAGGGATATAACTCAGTAGAATAAGTACTTCCCTGACAAGTGCAAGGGCCTGAGTTCAACTGAGTTCAATCCCTGGTTCCTCCAAAAAAGAAAAAAAAAGAAAAACAACCTATTATATACTAGGCTCTGTTTCAGGTTAAAGCAATAAACAAGACAAAGCCCTTATAGACCTGAGAACTTGCATCCCAATAATGAAGACAGATGATTAAAAAGTACATAATCCCTCTATAATACAATTTCAGGTATGATAGTGATATAGGTGAAAAAAATGAAACTCCCAACCTGAAAGGTACCTGGGAGCATTTGTGTTCTTTAAAACTGAACATTGAGTTTTAGGAATGGAGGTTATGAGTAGAATATATTCACTGGGGAGAAAGAAAGCTCCTGTCAGAGAGAGGGACAGGAGGGGGACCACAAGTGGGTAGTCCCCGGGAATCTGTCTCTTCCAGGGACTTTTATAGAGTAAAACCATGCAGCAATGTGGGTCTAAGGTGGTGGTGAACATGGGAACTCACTTAGGTGGGCATGTGGTGGGACAAAACTATGTATGGTCAACTAATGAGACTACAAGCACCTTGCTCAGGTAAAATTGATTAAATATAGTACCCAATGAGGAAGAGCGTCACAGAGCAAGCAGGCATGAATATGAAAACAGGGTCTTTTCCTATTGGGGACTGGGTTTGTGACTCATTTGGACTCTTTCAAGGTGATTGATACCTATTTAGAATATCAATCACTGATGCCCATCCCTAGGGAAGTATGTGGCTACATTTGTTTACTCTTTTGTCTTGAGGCCTGGCCCACAACAGGGAGTATTTGTCTCTTCCAAAGTTGTAAACTTACCTTGTTTTCCATCTTGTCTTCTTGAGGGCCTGGCCCTGTCTGACTGCCTATAATATTTCTATCTAATTCAGCTGCTCACCACAATAGCATGATGAAGAAAAATAAATCAGAGAAGAAACCAGGAGTTGTACAAGAGAAGTTTGTCACTGTATGGTAGTGTAATCAGAGAAGCTCATTCTGGGGAGGAAGCACTTGAGCAAAGATCTGAAGGAATTGAGGAGGGAAGCCTGAGCATTATGAGAAATTGTGTTTCACGCAGAATCACACATAAAAAGCCTTTGAAGTGAGTCTAAGCTGATTATATACCATTTAAAAGAATGAAGTTAAGTGTCATAAAGCACCTTAACTGAACAGACCCAAAGAAGTTAGTTAAGATTTGTACAAGGCAACATAGCTATTTAATATAATCTCTGGATTAGAATTCCTTTATGTCTTCCATTCAAAATACACAATCTTTAAGATGAATTTGTCTGGGAAAAATTGACAGGAAGCACAGTTACTATAGATCTCAGACCATACTAAATATTGATAGCACAATGCTGTTTTTAGCTTTCTATAGAATATAAGACTTGAACTTGCCAGGAATGTCACAGCTGGGTTTGTAAGCATCAAATCCACAAATATCCTTACCATCAACCAAGGACTCTGTATCACCCATAATGCTGTCACCAGTGAGCCCCCAAGTCTACTCATGATAATCACTGTGCTGGCCTCTATTACCTGCTGGCCCAAACATCATGCAGAGCAGTGTGGTATTCCCAAGGTGCTGACAGTGCTAGGTAAGGTAAGATGTCAACTGTGAGCAGAGCTAATCAAAGAAACATCTTAAGGAACCAGCTCAGAAATGACTGAATGTATGTATCCAGAATGAAGCCTCAAACAAGTGTTGCAGAATGAAAGAGAACTCAAAGCCATGCAGCAATTACAACCACTTCATAGGCAGGAATCAAAGACTGAATGTTTTTTTTTTTGTTTTTTTTTTTTTTTTTGGCAGAACTAGGGATTGAACTCAGGCCCTTGCACTTGCCAGGGAAGCGCTTATTCCAGAGCCGTCTCTCTGGCCCCGGTTCTTAGTGATTGATAAGCCAGGAGTTTAAGAAACCATTTATTGATATCATTTATTCATCTGTTCATCCTCCACTCAGTTATTCAGTAAAAAGTACAGAACATGTATCATGTACAATCACTTTTTAAATTGGAAAAATACATAGATGTGTAGATTTTTTAGACTCTTGTCTCCAAGTTGCCTAGACTCCAGGATAAACTCCTCTTCCATTTAAAAACACTAAGTAAACAAGTATGGTAGCACATACATGTAATGCTAGCATTCTGGCAGGCTGAGACAGAATGATGGCAAGTGTAGGCTCAACCTGGGCAGTTTAGCAAGACTGTTTCCAAATTTAAAATGGCTAAGGATATACCTCAGTGTGAAGGGTTTCACTCCCACAGTGAATAAATTTAAAAATGAATGAATAAAATAAAACAAAACATAAGAGATGCTATGATTACATCATACAGAGTCAAGAGAACTCACAAAGAAAAGCTTTGCCCCCACAAAAAATAATGCCTGAAAATATCATCCCATTTTTGCTTCACACAGACATAGAAAAACCAGCGACCATCAACATCACCTCTTAAAATGATAAACAACAGTAAATACCTTCATTAGTCAACCCAAATTAAACTCATAAATAAGTCCACATTTATGAACATGGATGATTACAGAACCCTGTGGATATTTCACACTCAAACATTTCCTCAAACAAAAGCCAGTTATAAAACCTCTTGCCTTTGGAATATGACAGCCACAGACATCCTAACTAGGCTGGGAAGGTGATTTCCATAGTGCTGACATTATTGATTTGGCTGTTAACAGTACAGGCATAAATGACTGATGATGACTCTCTGGATGTCCCTCCTTACTGCCATTGAAACGGCTCTGGGCTTTATCCAAGCAGGGCTGCTAAATGAATAGTAAATGTATGAACAGAGGAGAAATTGGTCCTGAGGTGAATTTACCCTCTTGAGGAAGATTTGTTTGTGCTTCCAACAACCTATCCATTAAACTGCAAAAGCCTTCCTTATAGGAATTTTGAGGAGAAATGGGCAATTTTAGGAATGCCTAATGTTTTCTCAGCTGCTTTCTCTTCTCATTGAGACCTTAGGATGTTAAAGGGAATTTGGAAGTTTGCCATTTTCATAGTTGACTTCTTGAGAATTACTTGAAATCACCCACATTTCTATTTATGTTTTTTTTTTTTTCTAATACAGATATTTTACAAAGGCCCTTGAAAGAATGTTCTCTTTTCCTCACACATAGATCACAATCACTGAATGGGTCAAGAGTTTTTGAGCTCTGACTTCATTTGCAGCTGGGTATTGTTTCCCACTGAAGGGGCTGTCTCTAAATGGCAAATTTGCCCATTTTTGTAGGCAGAAAAACAAAGCTTTTTACATTCTGCCCTGAATAGATCAACAGGCCAGGGTTTGAGCTACACGGGGAGAGGAACAATACGTTTTCTCTCAGGAATGTCTTCTGCTTTGATATTACTTCAGCAGGGGTATTGACTGTTGTCCACTGACTTACAAAGCGCAATTTAGATTTGTCTCACAGCTGTAATTTCCTTCCTTGAAAAACATCCACCCACACAGGTGACAGGAAGCTACATTCCAGAGCTTTTCATGAGTTGATAACATAACACTAAATACTTGATGTTGAATTTCTACCCCACCAGGCCTATTACCTTCTCTTGTGACACAACCAAGGAGCCAAAATTGATATCTAGGAACTGAAAGTACTAGTAGCAGCAGTAGTAGTAGGTACAGTGGCGGATGCAATACTAAATACTATACACCCACACCCTGTCTACGCACTTGCCTATATTCACCAATCTAATTGCTACCACACATCCTACAGCTTGATATCATTATAATTTTCAGTTTACAGAGAATACTACAGACGGGAATTCACCCAGAGTCATGCAGGTAGTAAGCAGCCAAGATTCAAACCCAGGTCGTCTGGCATCGGACACTGGTTGTGATGGCAACCATTATGTTGAGCAATCCCTCAATGCTTAATTTGGTAAAGTTATCATTAATCACATTTAAATGACTTTGATTAATAAAATCTTAGGTCAAAGAGGTTTTTAAAATCTACCCTAACTCTTTTCCCAGCATAAGTGTCCTACTACACCTCTGTTAGAAAAATTTCTATCGTGGCCTTAAAACCAAGTGATGGGGAACTCCCTAATTTGGAAGGCTGCCCAGTGCACTTACAAACGCCCTAATCATTATGCTGTTATCTTTTGTATTGAGCTAAAATTGATCTTTCCATAACCTGTACCTCTTTTTTCTATATGAATGCTTCACAGATACACACAGTACCTATAAACCCTTCTAGTAAAGAAAGTCCTGCAAGTACTTGGAAGCATTTCAATCCCTCCCCACAAAGCTCTCATTACCAAGTCTATAGAACAAACCATGGGTATCTAAATTAAAGAAAAATAAAAGTAGTTAAGTGGAAATGTAGGGTCAGACTTCAAGCATTTTTTTACCTGAAATATAAAATCCTTTTATATAATAAAGTAGAACAGCTCCTAACCCCATGTATTGCAAATGGGAAATGTTTTTCTCCCATGCATTGGGGCACCAGAGGTGGTAAATGCTGACCTGTCAGATTTTATGTGTTTTGCTACTTTAGAACCGCAAGGGCTTTCCAGGGGATCAAGCTCTCTACCATAATCATTAAAACCTGCAGAACCCTATCTGACTCTAGGGAGAAGCCCCAGTGCTGTTAGCCTTCATCCACCCTTGCCAGGAAAGCTGATTATAAGCAGGGTGGTGGAGGCAACCACTAGCTTAGGATCAGTCTTCAGAACTGCCTCAACACTATTATTTTCCTTCAGGATCTTTCAGTGGCATCCCAGCTTCCTGATGCAGTTTTGTACTGTGTCTATATTTCCTCCTGCAGCTGCATCCCAAATACCAGCACATGCTCTGACATTTTCTCTTCATTTTGGTTTATCATGGATTTCTGAATAACTAACCCTGCCTATTCCCTAGCCCTGAGCATTCTTGTGTCCTGCTGACCAGTTTGAACTTCTAAATAACAAAGCTCCCCAGCTACTTTCAAATCCTCTGCTTTAGCCTGACCATCCCTCTCCTGTATTTTCTGACCTTGACTCTGCTCTGTATACAAATAGTAATCACATTCACCCCTGAGCAGAGAATCTGCGTCAAAACCCATCAGGGTATCTAACCGCATCATTTTATCTGTCAACTTCACTGGACTCCCGATCTCAATCCCCTCCTTTCAACAACCTGGCACTGACACAGTATAATTTCTTTTAAATCATGATGCAATTTGATATGTTTTTCAAAAGCTTATGGTGAGGATTTTCAACAGTGTTTGTTTTACGAGGAAGAGAGGAAAAACAGTGCTGTAGGCATCAATGAAATTCTTCAGTAACTGTCCCAGGGTTATTGCACAGGATTGGAGAATTGAAAGTGGAAAGAGATTATGTGAAGATTAGAGCCACTGTTAGAAAGTGGTCGGATTAGGACATATGCTACCTCAATGAACCAGCAAGACCAAAGAGCTTCGATAGCACTTGGAACTACAGCTCCCTCTCAGAAGATGAAGGAAGATAGTAAAATTATTTGCTTGTGAGTTTCTCAGTTAGAAACAATAATATGGTAAACATCGTTTCTTTTTTCTTCTTCTCAAATTATAGTAATGAGCACATAGTATAAATTTTAATATCTTAGCCATTGTTAAGTATATAGTCAGCTATGATAAGGTATATTCATATTACTGTGCAATAAATAACCAATCTTTCATTTTGCAAAACTGAGCACTTATATTTGGTGAACTAATTCTCCATTTCTCATTCTATTCCAACCCCTGGCACTCCCTTTCCCTATTCTCCTTTGAATTTCTATTAGTTTGCTTACTCTAAATACCATCTAGAAATAAATCATACAATATTTGACTTTTTCTACTAGGGGTTGAACCCAGAGCCTTTACACGACTATATCCCCAAGACTTTTACTCTTATTTTGAGACAGATCCTTGCTAAATCAGTTAATAGCCCAGGTTGAGTTTGACCTGGCAGTCCTTCTGCCTCAGCTTCCCAGAGTGGTATTGCAGGCAGTATTTGGCTTTTGTAACTGGCTTATTTCATTTAACAAAGTTTCCTCGAGTTTTATCCATTGGCCAGCAATTGTAAAACATAGTTCTAGAACATCATTTCTGGGACAAACTTTATGTCAAGTATGTGGTCTCCTTTGATTCCCATCATGACTCAATATGGCAGCTATATGCTTTTATTCAACATCATGGCTTAGGAATAAAGAATGTTCTCGACTCAGAAAACTGAATCAGAAGAAATTGAGCAAGAACTGCTGAACAAGTGCAGCAGTTGTGCTGGCATTGGTCCTACAATCTGGGAACTTAGGTGGATGTTAGGATGCTGCAAGATCTGCTAAGCTGTGCCCCATAGTACACCAGTGAGCGGGCACAGCCATTGTGCTAATGCCTGGTCCCACCCTCTGAGAACGTAGGCAGATACAGGGTAGCTACAGTATCCTGGTGAGTCCCACCACCTGCAGAGCTTTGATGAGCATTGGCTGGTCTCCTCCACCAGTAGTAACAACCTTGCTGAGTCCTACAATGTCCCCCCCACTGTAGCAGGAACCTTACTGACCTGCACCCTACCATTCTTCCACCAATGCTGAGACTGAATGATCATTGGGAGCTTCAAAAATGCCAAAATGAAGGAGCAAAATGCAATCTCAGTCCTCCAGCCCACCCAGAATAAGCCAAAGAGAAAAGGCGACAAGAAGCTGTTAGACATAGAAGAACTTGTAAGTCACATTCCTGAAATTTCTGAAATCACAGCAACTGAAGTAAAGACACAAGTCCATCAGGTTATAGAAGAAATAAGATCAGAAATAATCTCTCAGGTCAAAAAAAAAAAAAGAAAAAAAAAAGAAATGACAACAATCATGAAAGAATTGCGCAGCATAGCTCATGAAGACATAAATTTAAAAAATAGAGAATAGGGGCCAGGGAGATGGCTCAGTGGAATAAGTGCTTGCCTGGCAAGCACAGAAGCCTAGGTTCAATCCCTGCTTCTGCAATAAATAAATAAATGACAATAGAGAAATGATGGAAACATAGAACAAACAATGCAGGCAAGAATTAGAGTGCATGAAACAAATTCAAATGGATATCCAGGAAATTAAGAATTCCATTGAAACCTGTCAAAACTACTTAAAATAAATTGAAGATAGACTTTCAGACTTCAAAGATAGTGGTGCAGCTAATGAATGCAAAAGGAAAGATTTCTTAAAACTAACAAAGAACCAGGAAACAACAGTTCAGAAGCTATGAGATGATGAAAAGAAAAACAATATAAGATTAATACGTATAAGTAAAGCAGCAAGAACCAGCACAAATTACATAAAAAGACTATTTGCAGAAGCAGTGGCAGAAAATTTTCCAACCATATGAAAAGTATCTGACATACAATAAGTGAGACATATAGAACTCTAAATAGTTGTAATCAAAATAAACATACACCTAGATACTTAATAATCAAAAGTGCAGAAATTCAGCAAAAGAACAGAATATTGGGCTGGCAACATAGCTTAGTGGTCTAAAGTGCCTGCTTTCCCAAGCTTAGGTTCGATCCCCAACACCACATGCCATGACAGCCCCTTCCCCAGGGTGGGCTGAGCTGACCCCCCCCCCGCAAAAAGAGTCCATGATGTGTAGCGAAACACTGTAATAAATAAATAAATTTTTAAAAAAGAAGAGAATATTAAAAGCTGTTAAAGAGAAGAAATAGATTACCTACAATGGAATTGCCATCAGAATCATGGCAGATTTCTGAACACAAACCATCAAATCAAGAAAAACATGAAGTATTTCACATCCTGGAAAAATATAAATTCCAACCAAGATTAAGGTACCCAACCTGTAAAAATATCTATCAAATTCAGTAGTGAGAGAAGATTCTTGCATGACAAAGTTCAACTGAAGAGTGAAGGAGATAGCTCAGTGGCATAAGTACCTGCCTGACAAGCACAAGGTCCTGAGTTCAATCCCTGGTACCAGAAACAAAACAAAACAAAAAAACCTACATGTGTGTCTGGTATATTTCACTTATGAGTATATGTTCAAGTGGCATCAACTTCAGTATAAATGCTTCAAACTTATCATTCTTAATAGCTGAATAATACTCCATTATATAGAAATACCACATCTTTTTCAACCATTCCTCATGTGATGGACATCTTGGTTGTTTCCAAGATTTTGCTATCACACATTGCGCTGCTATAAACATAGGTACATATATCTCTATGATACAATGTATCCAAATCCTTTGGGAAAATTCCCAGTAGGGGGATAGCCGGCTTGAATGGGATTTCTAGTCCTACTCTTTTGAGGAGTCTCCACACTGACCTCCACAATGGTTGTACCAGTCTACATTCCCACCAGCAGTGGAGAAGCGTTCCCTTTTCCCCACAACCTCTCCAACATTTGTTGTTGGTTGATTTCCTTATGATAGCCATCCTTTCTGGAGTGAGATGATATCTCAGTCTTGTTTTTATTTGCATTTCATGAATGGCTAGTGATGTGAAGCATTTTTTCATATATTTGTTCGCTTCTTTAATTTCATCCTCTGAGAAGTGTGTATTCATCTCAGATGCCCATTTCTGATTTGGGTCTTTAAATTTGAGGGCCCTATTATATCTTAGTTCTTTATAAATTCTAGACAGTAGTCCTCTGTCTGATTGCTTATTAGTTAGGATTTTTTCAAAGTTTGTGGGCTGTCTTTTCACTCTGTTGACAATTTCTTTTGACATGCAGAAGCTCTTTAAGAAGAGTTGATCCCATTTGTTGATTCTTTCAAGAGCTTCCCATGTGAATATATGTTTGTTCATGAACTCTTTACCTACCCCTATGTCTTCAAGAGTTCCTCCTACTTTCTCTTCCAGGAGATTGAGTGTTTCTGTTTTAACGTTTAGAT